>LR756402.1:835321-847259 GCA_902729485.2 Mus minutoides | reverse complement strand
ACCGCTCTTTAAAGACGGCATCGACCGATTCAGCTGTTCTGGCATAAACGACTCTTAAATTGGCATTAGGCAGTGTCAGCTGTTTGATCTTGAGCCCGAGAACACCTGGTGTAGTCACGCGAGAATACCTGGTGTAGTCACGCGAGAGCCACGAGGCAGCTCGGTGATTGGCCAGGACAGGGTATAAATAGGCTGCTCGTGGTGGGGCCATTTGCCATTTGCCATCATGCTCTGCTAAGCTGTAAGTGCATCAAGTTCCTGAGTAAACCGTTGGGGAAGAAACCTGTTTGTCTTGTGTCTTATTCCCGCTGGACGGGGTAGGCGCGCGACACTCAGGCACTGACTGCTGCCCTTTCTCAGGAATGCAGAGTTCTCCAGCAGGGCCTGAGGAAAGGGGAGCGATGCGGTGGCCAGGAAGGACACTGTTAGTGCACATCCATTAGTGCAGTGCATCATGGGAAGAGGCATTCAAAGCTCAGACTTGCCCACCTGCTGCTGTCCCCACAATGGGGCTTAAGTGGCCTTTTTACAGGCACTCAGCTCAGTCCCTGTCCCTGTCCCTGCCTCCTGGTGTCCTCTGTTATTTTCATGCCTGCTGCACAAAGGAACGGAGCAACCTGGACTTCAAATCAAGCAGCCTGAACTGAGGTTCAGAACCTCCTCTGTCCTGCTGTTCCAGGTGAATGACACTGGGCCCCAGCAGAGGCAGCTCATAGTGACCTGCTCCACAACAGAACCAAGAGCCCATTGCTCTCTCTGTGTATCAAAATCTTGTTGTGAATTGAAAGCAAGTTTCTAAGCCAGAGCTAGAGCAGCTGTTCATGGTCTTTCAGCAGACCCCTTTACTTAAAAAGACCAGCTGACTCTAAAGTTTGTTTTTTGTTTGTTTGTTTGTTTTGGTTATGTTTCGTTTTGTTTGTTTGTTTGTTTGTTTTGCAAAGTATCAGCTATATTCCCTCATTTTATAAATCAGCCCTGCAGAATTGCTCCTATCGTTATGGGTATGATGCATTTCCTTCCAAGATAGTCAATAAGGATGGCAACTGTTATCCCAGGTTGGACAACTAAGATAGCTGATTGCTACTACTTGGAAGCCACCCTCTGCTACATGGTGAGTTCCAGATCAGCCTGAACTGTGTGATGTGATCCTATTTCAAAAACTAAATCAGTCAGGCAAGGCGACCCACACCTTTAACCTCAGCACTCAGGAGGCAGAGGCAGGGGTGCATCATTGAGTTAGAGGACACCCTGGTTTATATAGCATGTACTGTGCCATCCAGGGTTACACAATGAGACTCAGACTCAAAACAAACAGGAAATGATAAATAAGATCTTATAATTTGTTTGCTCTTTAAAGGACATCTTCAGGGTTGGAGAGATGTTTTAGAAGTTAAGAGCATTTCTGCTCTTCCAGAGGACCTGAGTTTGGTTCTCAGCATCTATATCAGGTAGTTCATGTCTGTCTGGAGCTCCAGTTGCAAGGACCTGATGCTCTCTTCTGGCCTCCACAGGTATGTATGTATGTATGTATGTATGTATGTATCTATCTATCTATCTATCTATCCACACCCAGCAAACAAATCAATACACACACACACAATCACACAGACACCACTCAAACAAATAAATAAAATAAGAAGCAATTTGTTTGTTTGTTTGTTTATTCATTGAGACAGGGTTTCTCTTATAACAGCCCTGGCTGTCCTAGAACTCACTTTGTAGACCAGGTCAATAAAGGACAATTTAATCATTACCCATAGAATAAGTATTTTTTTTAAAGATTTATTTATTATATCTAAGTACACTGTAGCTGACTTCAGACACAACAGATCTCCAAAGAGGCCATCAGATCTCATTATGGACGGTTGTGAGCCACCATGTGATTGCTGGGATATGAATTCAGAAGAGCAGTCAGTGCTCTTAACTGCTGAGCTATCTCTCCAGTACAGTAATAAGTATTTTTAAAGGGCAAGCAGGATAACTTAGGGGCTTAAAAGCCCTTTTCCCACAAGCCTGATGACCTCATTCAATCCCTAGAACCTAAGGTAAGAGAGACAAACTATACAAGATTTTTGTTTTAAAGATTTAATAACTTTATGTATGTGAGTACACTGTAGCTGTCTTCAAACACCCCAGAAGAGGGCATCAGATCCCAATACAGATGGTTGTGAGCCACCATGTGGTTTCTGGGAATTGAATTCAGGGCTTCTGGAAGAGCAGCTAGTGCTCTTACCCATTGAGCCATCTCTCCAGCCCCTACGAAGTTAGCTTTTGAACTCCACACATACACTGTGATGCACCTTCATGCTCATGTGCACACACCACACACACACTGTGACGCACCCTCATGCTCATGTGCACACACCACACACACACTGTGACGCACCCTCATGCTCATGTGCACACACCACACACACACTGTGATGCACCCTCATGCTCATGTGCACACACCACACATACACTGTGATGCACCTTCATGCTCATTCATACAGGCTACAACAATGCAATAATAATTTATAAATTTTTAAGTAGAAATGTTCTTGTGGTAATATACAATGAAGCAAAATATTTTGTAATTCCTACAAAAATTATAGATAAATTGGCAAGGCAGTGCATATTTTTAATCATAGCTCCGGGTTATGGGGGGTGGATGGCAGGAATAACTCTGAAGCTCATGGCCAATAGCCTGCCAAATCAATGGACTTCCTGTGCAGGGAGAGACTGTCTCAAAATGGACTTCAGGTGCAAGGAGAGACTGTCTCAAAAAAAAAAAAAAAAAGGCAGGGAACAGTTGAGGAAAGCAATTGAGTCTCAACCTCTGGGGACACACAACACACACACATGCATACAAACACATGCATGCATACACACATTCATATAATCTCCTACACACACACAGGCATACAAACACATGCATGCATACACACACACATATACTCTCCTACACACACACATGCATTAAACACATACATATACTCTCCTACACACACACATGCATACAAACACATACATGCATACACAGATACATGTACTCTCCTACACACACACACACACACACACACACACACACACATGCATACAAACACATATATGCATATGCACATACATATACTCTCCTACACATATACACACACACACACACACACACACACACATACACGACAAAGTTATCATATGACCCAATAATTCCATTCTTGAGCACATACTCAAATATTTGTACAGGGAATTTTATAAAATGTGTATGCTCACTATATATTATTATTTATAACAACATTGTAAAAGCCAGGCATGGTGCCTTTAATTCCAGCACTTGGAAGGCAGAGGCAGGTGGGTTTCTGAGTTCAAGGCCAACCTGGAGTGAGTACCAGGACAGCCAAGGCTACACAGAGAAACCCTGTCTCAAAAAAACCAAAAAACCCCAACCAAACAAAAAAATAACAACATTGTACATAATAACCAAAAGATAGAAACAACCCAAAATGTCAGGTACTGATGAGTGGGTAAATAACATGATATCCTCATACAATAGACTACACGATGCAAACTAGAAGCAGCCATACACAAAGGTCTATACACATTCTAGCAATGTGTTAACATGGGGTCTCATGTAGCCCAGTCTGGCCTTCATTCCTGACCCTCCTGCATTCACCTCCCAAGTGCCAAGATGACAGCCATGCATCACCATACCCAGTCACATGGTTTTAATTCGATATGCCCAGAATAGTCTAACCATGCAGAGAGGTGGCAGATGGGTGGAGGGCTCAGGAGTGCTGCTGGGAAGGAAGGAATGACCACTGAAGGCACAATGACCTTTGTGAGTGTTGAAACATTGTAATCGTAACTGGATCAAGCTGGGCACAGGGATACTCACCTGCAATCCTAGCTATTTGAAAGCATGATACAGGAAGACCATGGCTTTAACCTAGGCTAACACAGTGAGAACCCCCATTTTAAAGAAAAGCATAGAGTCTTGAGACGTAGAGTCAGGAAGATCAAGGAGTTCAAGGTCACCCTTGACTACATAGCAAGTTTGAGTTCAGCCTGGGCTATATGAGATTCTGTTTCAAAAAAAAAAAATCAAAAATCAAAACAAAACCAAACAAATACAGAGCAATGTATACATGACACACAGATGTATCAAAGTCATATGTCTGATTGTCACTACCTCACAATCCACTCAAATTCAGTGGCATAAACCAATGACCAACTGTTTACATTCACAGTGTCTGGAGATTAGGGCTTTGGACAGAACACAGCAGAGATTGTGTGTCTTAGTTTCCAGAATCGGGGCCCTCTGCTATGTAATCTGTACTTACAGAACAAGGAATTATTTGAATGTTTAAGGACTGGAGTAATCCTGAGGCTTGTGCACTTCTGTTAATGTCTAGGCTCAGTGACTCGAAGACCAGATTTAGCTGGGCCTGTGTTTATTCACTTACACACTCTGAGCATCTGAGCATCTTCATGGCATGGTGGCCTCAGGTAACTGCTTACTGTATAGAGCAGTGGTTTTCAGCCTCCTGATTGCTACCATCCTTTAATGTAGCCTCGTGTTGTGGTGATGCCCAAACCATAAAATTATTTCATTACTACTTCATAACTGTAAAACATTGCTACTGTTATGGATCATAATGTAAATATCTGTGTTTTCTGATAGTCTTAGGGGACCCCTGTAAAAGGGTTGTTTGACCCCCAGGTTGAAGAGATGGGAAGGGGAGAGGAGGGAAGGGAAGGGAAGGGAAGGGAAGGGAAGGGAAGGGAAGGGAAGGGAAGGGAAGGGAAGGGAAGGGAAGGGAAGGGAAGGGAAGGGAAGGGAAGGGAATATTTCCCACTAGTACAGAGGTTACAGAGTTTCAGAAAGATCATGGATGTTTGCCTGGAATGTTGGCCTGGCCTCTGAAGTCACCAAGCATCTCTTCTGTCATACTTAGTTGGTAAAATGGCCATCAGATTTCTTTGTTACTTGTTTTGTCATGGGGAAAAATATCTGATAGAATCAAGTTAAAGAAGAATTGACTTTGGCCCACAGATTTGGAGGATTTCAGGTCATCCTGGCAGTTGCCATGGCAACAGAGGCAGCTTCGCTTTTGTTGGAAGGAGCATGGGGATGCTGGTCACTTCATGGCAGCTAACCAAGAAATCGTGAACTCAAACTGGAACCAGCAGCAGATATAACCTTCAAGAGCCACATCCCTACCAGTGACCCATTTCTGATAATGACCCCCCCCCCATTTCCCAAAGATTCTACAACCTACAACCACCAGCTGGGAACCACGTGTTGAAACAATAGCCTATGGGGGAACATTTTACATTCCAACCTTGATACTGTACTCCCAGCCCCCATCTGCTCATTGCTAGCTCAGAATGCAAAATGCATTCAGTTCAGCTTCAAAAGTCCTCACCATCTTTACAGTCCAAACAGCTTTCTGAAGTCTAAAGTCTTCTCTGAGACATGAGGCAGTCTCTTGGCTATAGGGCCCTGTGGAATAATATTAATTAACTAATTAATTAATTAAATACATACCTCCAGTACCTAGTAGCATAACCTTCTTACTGCAAGAAGGATTGGGAATGATAGTCAGCAGGGAGAATCATAAGTTTTATAACTCAGTGTCCAGGACTGGTGACATCATCAGGCTCCCATGGGCTGAAGAGACCACTCCCCAGCAACCTGTAGAACCATATGGCCTCTCTGATGGGTAGCCATAGCTTTTCTATGTAGATGACCCATATACCTTTCTTCAACATATCGGGGTTTCCAATGAATCTCAGGTTTCATCTTCATAGTTGATCTCACTACAGAGACTTCCACCCTGTTATTCACTGCCTGGCCTCATGGGCTCTCCCCTACAACCTTAGCACAAGTCTTCCCACCACTTTTGCATGTGTGTAAAAACAAACAAATGACGCCAAGTTCGGCTTTCAGCCCACCTCAAGCGCTGTCTGCCATGACTGGTCCCCAAGGCAGCTTAGTGGCCTGACCCTTTGGCCTTTTAACAGTCATAGAGAAGAAACAATGTCATCAAGAGATGCCTCCTTCAGCTGGTTCCAAGGAGGAAGAAGCAGTGAGAAGCTGGCTGCTTGGGGGTTGAGGGGGTGGGATACAGGGGGCAGGGGGCAGGGATGCAGTCACGTCTCCAGTTTCTCCCAACTTTCAGAGCTTTAGGCTGTGAGATGGGAAGTGGTTTGATAAAATGCAGGTTTCTCTGATGGAGCTGGTGTGGAGCAAGAACTGGAAAGTTCCTCTGCTCTCAGGAAAGCGCAGGTCCTCAGCATCAATGGGCAGGAGAGCCATTTAGCTTTGTTTAGCATTGTGTCTGTGGCCTTCAGCCCACTGCACTCCTGGGGAAGTGGATGCAAACAAAGGCCCCAGAGCCTAGTGACTCAAGGCCTCGTGGACATATTTGACACTAATGACAGGCTGGAGCGAGATAATAAATGGGAAGGGATTGGGGGCTGGGGTGGAGGTGAGGTGGGATAGACCAAGGACAGGGGCACTTCCAAAAGGTCTCTGAGGATCTGAGACCCCCTGTCTATAGCCAGCCTCCCACGCTGCTAACTGGGCCATCTGAAAGAATAAGCTTTGAGCACCAAGACACACGTGTCCTCCAGAGTCAGAAAAGGGACAAGGGCACACAGGGTCCCCTACTTCTGCGTCTGCCTCAGGCAGGCATCCACACAGGAGCATCTGCCTGGGGAGAATGAGACAGGACATGGGGGTGGGGGGCTGTCCATGGGAGCCCCAGGGTGGTCTTCCAACTGATACAACTAGGCACCTTTGGGTGACAGTAAACCCTGTGACATCAGGTGAAGATGTTCATACTGTGTATGTTGTTATCCCAAACAAGTGGAAAACAGCCACAGAAACCATCGTCCCGTGCTTACTCTTAAAAGAACACACTTCAGAATATCAGAAAACCTGAAAAAAAAGTACTTGTCGTGTGACTAGCACCCATCCAGGGACTGTTTGACATTCCTGTGGTTTTTTTGTCTCTATTTTCCAAATTTTCTAAAATAAACACATGCTGCTTGGGTTTTTTTTGTTTTTTGTTTTGTTTTGTTTTGTTTTCTAATAATAAAAATGTAAAGGCTGAGGCCACAGCTTACTGCAACTTGCCCAGATATACAGCCCCAGGGTTGATTCCATAAAATGAAATTAGATTAGGACTACATGCCAGGAGCTGGAGAGATGGCTCAGGGGTTAAGAGCACTGACTGCTCTTCCAGAGGTCCTGAGTTCCAATCCCAGCAACCACATGGTGGCTCACAACCATTTGTAATGAGACCTGACGCCCTCTTTTGGGGTGTCTGAAGACAGCTACAGTGTACTTATTTATAATAATAAATAAATCTTTAAAAAATAAAAAGGAATCCATGCCAGGCAGAGTGTTTCACAGCCATATCCTCCTGCATGCAGGAGGCTGAGGCAGGAAGCAGGTGAATCCCAAAGCAAGTCCCTGCTATAGAATAGGCCCTGTCTGGAGAGACAGTCGGTAAAGCACTTGCCTAGTCTCTTCGTTACTTTTCCTTTTGGTACAATAAAATATCCTGACAAAATCAATGTGAGGGGTTGGCAGGCTGGCTCGGCAGGTAAGGGCATCACCAAGAAGTCTGACTATCTGAGCTCAACTGCTAGGATCCACATGGTGGAAGGAGAAAAACAGATTCCTGCAGGCATGTGCAAACATGTGCACCCATGTGCACACACACACAAATAAATAATATATAAATATAATATTATATATAATATAAAAATACATGTAAAAATTAAAGCAAGTTAAGGAAAGGCAGAGGCAGGTGGATTTCTGAGTTTGAGGCCAGCCTGGTCTACATAGTGAATTCCAGGACAGCCAGCGCTACTCAGAGAAACCCTGTCTCAAAAAACAAAACAAAACAAAACAAAACAAAAACAAAAACAAAAACAAAAAACAAAAAAAAAACAGGAAAAGACGTGTTTTATGGCTCAGTGTTACAGCCTGCAATGGGGCAGTAAAGGCAGCAGGAACATAAAGTAGCTGCCACTCTGAGTCTACAGTCAGGAAGCCGAGGGCAGTGAGGGCACACTGCTGCTCAGCTGCCTCTCTCCATGGACATAGTCCAGGTCCCGCCCAGGGAGTGGTACAACCTACAGTGGCTCAGTCTTTCCACCTCAGTGAATGAAACCAAGATCATCCCCACAGGCATGCCAGAGTGGTTTGAATAAAATGCTCCTTACAGGCTCATGTACTTGAACACTTGGTCCCCAGTTAGTGGAACTGTTCAGGAAGGATTGGGAGGTGTGGCTTTGTAGGAGGAGGTGTGTCACTATGGGGTGGTCTTTGAGGTTTCAAAAGCCCATACTGCTCCAACTGGATCTTCTCTGACTCTGTTGTGGATCAGATGTAAACTCTCACCCTCTGCCACAGCACGATGCCTTCCTGCTGCTATGCTCCCTACCGTGATTGTCATGAAGACTCTCAATCTCTGCCACTGCACCATGCCTTCCTGCTGCTATGCTCTCTACCATGACGGTCATGGACACTACTATTCTCTAGAACCATGAACCAATTAAATGCTTTCCTTTGTAAGTTCCCTTAATTGTAGTGCTTTGTTATGGCACTAGAAAAGGAACTAAGACACATGCCCAGAGCACTAACTCCCAGGCGATTCTAGATTTCTCAAGTTGATTAATACCAATCAACATATCTAGCTAGCAAGCACACATCCTTGAACTTCATTCCCAGCACCATTTAAACGGAGTATGGTGGTGCATACCTATAATCCCAGAACTCAGGATGTGGCTATGTAAAGAGTTCAAAGCCAGCTCAGACTGTATCAGAGCATGTCTCCTAAACAAAAAGAGCCTGCTGGCCTGGTCAGCGGGTAAAGTGCTTCCCATGCAAGCTTAATGATCTAAGTTTGATTCCTGGAAACCACACACGTTAAATGTGGTAGGGCTGGAGGGATAGCTCAGCAGTTAAGAACACTTTACTGCTCTTGCAGAAGCCCTAGGTTCACGTCCCAGTACCCACACAATGGCTACAAATCATCTCGGAGAGTGAAGATAGGAAGATCAGGGGTTCAAGACCAATCTTAGCTACTTAGTGGGGTCTCAAAATGCAAAATGGGGTGCTTAAACAACAGCTCAGTCAGTAAAGTGTTTGTCACTCAAACATGTGTTCAGTCCCTAGCACCCAGGTAAAAAACTGGGCACAGCAACCATGCTTTTAATTCCAGCACTGGGGAGGCAAAAATAGGAGGATATCTGTATTGGTCAAGTATCAGAAGTTATAGAATTATTAGAGTAACTTACAAGCTGTGGTCCTGCTAACCCACTAATGGCTGCCTATAAATGGACGGTCCAGGAATCCAGTAGTTGCTCAGCTCACAAGGTTGGATGCTTCAGCTGGCCATCAGAACAAGCCTGAGTGCACAAGAAGTAGCCAGAGAAGGAATGGACTTGGTATCAAAGAATAAAATCTTCCTTCTTCCTTCTTCCTTCTTCCATGTCCTTATATATTGCTTCCAGTAGAAGGATTAGAGGCAGGTCTTCCCATCTCAGAAAATCTGGGTGTGTCTTCCCACCTCAAAGATTCACATTAGAAGTTAAAATTAAGCAAAAATTCCTCACAGGTGTGCCTCATTTGTGAGTTTTAGTTAACTCCAGATTTAGTCAAGTTGACAACAACAACAACAACAACAATAGCCATGATGCTCTGTGGGCACTGGCCAGTCTTATTCCTAGTTGTCCAGCCCCAGGTCCTATGTGTCAGACAAGGAGCAGGTGTCAGGTGCTCTGGAAGCAACAGGCTTTGCTTTAGAAGCTTATGTTCGTTCCAATGAGTGAACAAGACAAACAAGAAAATAAATAAGCGAATAAATGCACCGTTGCAAAGCGTGATGAGTACCATGGGAGAAAAAAATAAAACTCCCGAGAATCTCTAACATGGTATAATACTGGAAAATTATCAGGATTATGATAATAATCATAAGCATTTCGGGGAATGAAACAGGCAATTAGATGCTCTGGGAAGAGCAGAAGCTGTGTGGAAAGAAGTATAACCAGTGAGGGAATCTGTCTTCGCTGTGAACAATATTTGCACAGTCATAATGATTTAACTAAATGTAAAATGTCAGTTTGGGGGCCGGGTGTGGTGGTGCACGCCTTTAATCCCAGCACTCGGGAGGCAGAGGCAGGTGGATTTCTGAGTTCGAGGCCAGCCTGGTCTACAGAGTGAGTTCCAGGACAGCTGGGGCTATACAGAGAAACCCTGTCTCGAAAAACAAAACAAAACAAAACAAAATATCAGTTTGGAAGTAAAAGATTACCTGTTACCTAATGGGAGAGTCTAGGAAAGTCAGTAGAGGGGTAAAAATGCATAAAATACATTTTTAAAAACTGCACACAGGTGCTGTGATACATGCCTGTAGTCCCAGCACTGGGCAGGCAGAGGCAGGGACGATGGTACTCAGGTCTAATCTGCACAGTAATTAGTGAGATCCTACCTCAAAAACAAGCAAAACAACAAAAGTTGGGACAATAGCAAGTTATGTAAGGAGAAACCATGAGAAATGATTCCCTCCAAAAAAACCAACTGAGTTGGGGGGTCAGGGGCCATAAGGAGAATGGGAGGTGGGGGTGGGTGAGCCAGAGGGTGGGGAGTAATAAACTGCTGCTGTTCACTCACTGCTTCTGCTGCCTTAACGCCACTTTGTTGCCAGACCCTATGCCCAGCACTGGAAACTCAGAAGTAAATATAACAGTCCCAACAACCAACACCAAAATCCACACAACGTTGTAGAGTGGTAAGTAATATATAAAAAGCAAATGAGTGGGCCAGGGTGGAGACTGAGATCTGCTCAGAGGTTAAAGGTGCTTGCCACTAAACCCAATAATGTGAGTTCAGCCTCTGACCCACGTGATGGAAGGAGAGAGTCAACACCTGTAAGTTGTCCCCTGTTCCACACAAATGCCATGGTACATGCACACAAACATGTTCATACATAAAGAAATGTAAGATTTTGAAGAGAGGATAAAGAAGATTTTTTGTTTTTTATTCATTTGTTTGTTTTGTTTTTAAGATTTATTTAGGGTGTCTGGATGTTTTGCCTGCTTGAACGTCTGAGTACCACACACGTGCTGGTGCCCTCAAAGGTCAGAGGAGGATGTTGGATCCCCTAGAACTGGAGTCACAGAGAGTTGTGAGCTACCATGTGAGTCCTGGGAACTGAGCCTGCCCTCTCTCCATGACAGCAGCAAATGTTTACCCCGCGTCACCGTGTCACTGCATCACCACATCACTGCGTCACCACGCCACCGTGCCCACTCAGCCCTCCATCTTTTTTTGAGACAGATTCCCATTCAGTTCAGGCTGACCTTGAACTCCTTAAGTAACCAAAGTTAGGCTTGAAGCTGCGACCCTCCTGTCTTCATCTCCCAAATGCTAGGACTGCATCCCTGTCCCCACCATGGTGGGTTTACACTGTACTGGACCTGAACCCAGGGTTTGGCGCATGCTCGGCAAGCACCCTACCAATGGAGCTGCACCTCCACCCACCCCATTCTTTTTTGTATCTGAATAAAACTTCACTGCATGGCCTATCTTATTCATGTATCTGAGCTCTTCCTCACTTAGCTGTCCTAAGCGGTGCTGCTCTGAGCATTAGTGCTGAGTTTCCTGTGTGAATGTTAATTGCTTCTCTTCGGTTTAAGCACTGACGTAGCTCATGTGCCAACACCAGGATTTACTATTTCCCTCTGAAGATTTTTAAACATTTAAAATTTTACTCTTAATTGCGTGTTTCAGAATGTGCCTGAGAGTCAGTGCCCTCAGAGACCAGAAGTCACCAGATGCCCAGGAGCAGGAATTGCTGACAGTTGAGAGCCACCTGACCTGGAGCTGAGAACTGAACTCAGGTCCTCTGCACGCACTATGCTCACTCCTAACTGCTGAGGCCTC
>LR756402.1:779259-835221 GCA_902729485.2 Mus minutoides | reverse complement strand
CCTCTGCCTCTGCCTCTGCCTCTGCCTCTGCCTCTGCCTCTGCCTCTGCCTCTGCCTCTGCCTCTGCCTCCTAAAAGTTAGGGCTAAAGATGTGTGCAACCATCACACACACTAGATGCTGTTCTTGTTGTCCTTGCTCCTCTTCCTCCTCTTCCTCTTCTTCAAGATTTTTTCTGTAGGTAGCCAGGCAATGGTGGCTCACACCTTCAATTCCAGCACCCAGGAAGCAAAGGCAAGCACATCTCTCTGAGTCTGGGGCTGGCCTGGTATACAGAGCAAGTTCTAGAACAGCCAGGACTACCTGGCCAGAGAAACCCTATATAGAAAAATAAAGCAGACTTCCTTAAAGCATATTGCTCAGTGTTAGAGAGATGACTCAGTGGTTAAGGTACAAGATCTGGGTTCAGTTCCCAGCACCCACGACAAGTAGCTAAAAAACAATCTGTAACTCCAGTTTCAGGTAATCCAACACCCTATGGCCCCCTTGGGTGGCCCACGCCTGCCTGTGGTATATAGAAACTCCTTCAGACACACACATAAATAAGCCTACTGTTCTGCATTGTGATCCCTGCATATGAATCTGCACGAATCATGCACTGCCGTAGGCTGCATCCTACAACAGGAAGCACTGAGCCACAGGACATGGACACATGGGATACTGACAGGCACCACATGCATGCACCAGCACGCGCTGGTCTCAGCCAGCATGGATTTCTGATCTGAGTGGTGAGTGAAAGGATCAAGGAGCCTGCCAAGTACGGAGAAACCAGAGCTGCCTCAGAGGTTCAGGGAAGCAGGGCAGGGTCTGGAGTTGAGTATGTGGCAGAGCTGGACTGCTGACTGGCAGGCACTAGCAGACCTCTGCTGCCACCCAGGGGATGCCACCCACTGGGACAATTGAAATAGTGTTGGTGTAAGAGGCTGGAGAAGCACAGCAGCCAGAGTCGGGTGCATCCATAGAGCAAGCCTTCATTTTAGAATCCATGGACTTGCTGCCAGGTGGCCTCAGATGAGCGGCAGCACAGCTGCTGATCTGGAATTCATCATCCTGTGGGCATTTCTGGTTTTGAACTCCTGACAAACAACAGGACTCTCTGTGAATTCAGATGGCTTTTCCTGTGCAAGTTTTTGCTTCTAGTGGAGGGGTCTCCCTCATGCTCTGGAAGCGGCTAGGAGGTTCTGATTTCTATTGGTTTGAACCAAAACAGCTCAGTCCAATCCAGCAAGCACTTCCTGGGTCAAAGATTCCTGGGTCAAAACCACTGTCCTCTTTCACGTGGATAGTTACAGCAGCTTCCTGATCAGGCTCCCCGACCTTTGTGATCAATACAGTAACTCACGGAGCAAAAGAACCAAGAGGCAAAGAGACTGCTGGAGTCCTGTAGCCCTGCAGGTTCTTTATTGCCAGCCCCACAGATACACAGCTTAACTTCTCCCCCAAGCGGTGTCACTGTTGTTTGTTGTAAGGAGCTTTGAATTTTACCTTAGGGTTCTGGGGATCTAGCCCAGGCTCTAGGTACATGCTAGCCAAGCACTTTATTGTTGTGGCCAGGACTCCAGGACTTCTTGTCTGGTTAATTTCTTGGAGGAGTCAGGTCAGAGTTAATCTTATCAGATTTCCCTGACTTTTGTATAAAATAGCACTTGCAGGGGCTGGGGACACCTTCAGAGACATGCTTGTAAGCATACTTTTTGGCTACTTTATTGGGTTATTTGTTTGTTTGTTTGTTTTATTTTGTTTTGTTTTCGAGACAGGGTTTCTCTGTGTAGCACCACCAATAGCTAAGTTTTTTGGTTTTTCGAGACAGGGATTCTCTGTGTAGCCCTGGCTGTCCTGGAACTCGCTCTGTAGACCAGGCTGGCCTCGAACTCAGAAATCCACCTGCCTCTGCCTCCCAAGTGCTGGGATTAAAGGCATGCGCCACCACTGCCCAGCCTCTTTATTGGGTTCTTATATTTACCTCCATTTCAACACTTCTTCACCAGTCCCTTCTAGCCCACCAACACTAGGTAGGCAAAAAAAGGTTAGAGGAGAAAAGGGGGCATAGACCTCTTCATGCTAATTCCTGCTGATTAGGGGCATTGAGTTTCTAGGGGCAAGTCCAACTGGTGTCATCAGGATACCTCCAACCAGCAATCCAGCCGAGGAAGAAGCATCAGAGGGAGGAGCAGCTGCCAGGAAGAAGCAACAGAGGGAGGGGCAGCTGCCATCACTTCCAGGGCTCTGGCATCTTTCTACCTTCTCAAGAGTGCCCAGATTTGGGGCTGGTGAGATGGCTCATGGTGGCTTTCAACCACCCGTAATGAGATCTGACGCCCTCCTCTGGTGCATCTGAAGTCAGCTACAGCGTACTTGTGAATAATAATAATAAACGAATCCTTGGACCAGAGAGACCAACTGGAGCGAGTGGGGCTGACTGGAGCGAGCCGGGCTGGTCGGAGCGAGCGGGGTTGACCGGAACGAGGGAAAAAAGAAAAAAAAAAAAAGAGTGCCCAGAATTCCAAAAGCAAACTATCTTCAGCTGACAGAATCACACCCCTGCCAGAGCATAAGACAAATTGTAGTCAGCTGCTGTGGACGATCTGAAGCAGCCCCGTATCCCACACTTGGAATTAAAACAAAAACATATTCACATAACTTTTTAAAATATTTATTTATTTATTTATTTATTTATTTATTTAATGCATATTAGTACACCACCATTGCTCTCTTCAGACACACCAGAAAAAGAGTATCAGAACCATTACAGATGGTTGTGAGCCACCATGTGGCTGCTGGTAATTGAACTCAGGATCTCTGGAAGAGCAGCTGGTGCTCTTAACTGCTGAGCCATCTCTCCATCCCCATAACTGGGTTGGTTTTTTGTTTGGTTTTTTCGAGACAGGGTTTCTCTGTATAGCCCTGGCTGTCCTGGAACTCACCTTGTAGACCAGGCTGGCCTTAAATTCAGAAATCCTCCTGCCTCTGCCTCCCAAGTGCTGGGATCAAAGGCATGCGCCACCACGCCCGGCTCCATAACTGGGTTTTTAAGAAAGCCAAATTCTCACTACAAGTGCTTGCAAGTGTGCATTTAGACACCCAGCACCCATGGAAAAGCTGTATGTGGCAGATAGAGCACCATGAGCTTCAGGGCAGGAAGGACTGTTGCTAAGATTGGGTCTTTGAGGCCTTCTGGGGAGATGATGAACTTGTCTGCAGCAGTCTAGAGGCTCTCAAGCCATAAGAAGAAGCAGCTGGGTGGTGGTGGCACATGCCTTAATCCCAGCACTGGGGAGGCAGAGGCAGGTGGGTTTCTGAGTTCGAGGCCAGCCTGGTCTACAGAGTGAGGACAGCTGAGACAGTAGAAGAAAGAAGAAAGGTCATTTTATATTAGGGACTGGGGCATTTATAGAGAAGAGGGAGATATGTCCTAGAACCAATGTACTAAGCAGCTGAAGCAGAGAAAATAATGCAAATTCAAGGCCAAACCTGCCTTGAATACAAACCATGTTGTATTCCAGTTCAGTCTGGACTACACAATGAGACTCTAGCTCAAAAAACAACAAGGGAAATGGTAGTTATTGAGTTGTGTGCTGTAAATTAAAAATATTTCCATAGGAAGAGTATAAAGTTATCAGATCCTCCCGTGCTTCCCTTGGGTATAGAACTTAACAGAAACAACTCCTGCCCTGCAAGCTAAGCTGCAGCCCCAAAGCAAGGTTCTAAGAACCAGGAGGCCTGGGTTCTGGGTTCCAGCTCCCATCCCCACGGACTATACAGCATTTGATCTCCCAATTCTAAGACCCTGTCCACCATATACTCAGAATCAGAGGTAGAGGCTAGAACTTGATCATTTCTTTGCATACAGATAGAGCATTCATTATAAATGAGTTATATGAGACATTGGACCAGAGGCAACTCACCTGGACCATCTGGGATTGGGCTTTTCATTGGCAAAGAGAGAAGGCCGAATTAAATCAGCAGATATCAGGGTGGGTTTTTTTTTTTTTTTTTCCTATAAAGGATACTCTGTTAAAGAAAATCTTATTTATAACTCCAACATATGAAGGTGAAAGGCAGAGAGCTCTCTGGTGGAAGCTGGAGGGGAGCTTCATCATTTGCCTTCATGTTCCCACCAATTACAACCGCCATGGAGGAACTGACAGAGGAAGTAACCTGGAGCCTTTACCACTATAGAGTCAATGAAATACACCACCTTCTTCCAGCTCTGATTTCCAATAGAGTTAGACAGTGTGAGCCATCATAGTGTCTACCCATTCACATAGAATCAATAGGTTATACCAAGGATTTTGCAGTGATGGTGTAGCTACTGTGAACCACAGAAAATAGTCCCCTAAGCATGTTTGTTGTTCACTAAAAGAATAAAGCCCATGCTTTCTGGTTCTAGAGTGGAACTCCCAGGAGCAAGACAGTCTAAGAAAGTAGGAGTAAAAATTCTTAAGTCTCCCCAAATTTGTCCCAGGTTCTGTACAAGTCCCCAGAGTATTGCTGCTCAGATCTAAGAATGAGGCTTTCCCATAGGCATGAGGGAACTCTGTCTGACTGGGAGGAGTCAGGGAATGATCCTGAGTCTGCCTGCCATCCTGGTATCCTTAGTTCACACATCAATAGCCTTTAAAGAAATTATAAAGAAGCCATCTTTCCAACGAGAAGTGATGACCATCCCTGGACCACAGCTAGGCAAGGAGCATCTGTCTAAGTTCATGAACAATCTCCAAGATGCAGATAAAAAAAAAATTTTTTTTGGTTTCTCTGTATAGCCCTGGCTGTCCTGGAACTCACTCTGTAGACCAGGCTGGCCTCGAACTCAGAAATCCACCTGCCTCTGCCTCCCAAGTGCTGGGACTAAAGGTGTGCGCCACCACACCCAGCCTTGATGCAGATAAATTGTGTGGATGCAAGTACCATTGCCTCTATCCAACAGCACTGGCTTTGACCATGTGCCTCAAGGTGCTATTATGACTGTCAGCACACTCTACTTCAGCCATTCTCAATCTCTTCTACACATATGCAAACACTATGTAAAGTTCACTTTAGCTTTCTATACTACCAGGACCCAGTAAGAAGATAATAACTAATAATAATTAATAGCAAGATTCTGCTGCCAGGAAGACACTCAGTGAATGACATTCCCCTGGTGCCATAATAGAGCTGTTCACCTCCTAACGTAGTGGGAAATGCTTTATCTGTATAGTCTACCTTAAGGAAGCACTGCGCTTGTCCAAGTTGCTACCTGGGCATGAAGTTGTATAAACTGGAAAGTCTACACACGGCACTTCCCATCAGCTGAGTTCACCTACCAGCATGTTCTGAGGGCACTGTATAGTTGCCTGGATTCTCTCCATATTTGGCTACTGGGTTCTCCTCCTCCTCTCCTTCAGGGCCTAGAATGAACTCTGGTTTGGAAGAAAGGAGGCTATCTTCAAGGCTGTCTGTGAGCTCCTGTAACAAATACAAGCAGCTGTGTGAGGGGCTACAAAGAACAGTTTGGTTTCCATCAACAAAGGTGGGTCAGCCTGTTCTACCCAACCTTGTGCTAGCCAAGTGTGCAGAGTCCCTATACCTCAAAAGAGCATGTATCCACACGCACACCCATCCTACTGGCGGTTGGTGAAACATTTGCTTTCATTTGAAATAGATACAGGAAAATAAAACATGGAAAACATTGATCTTAGACTGCTCCCCCATCTTTCTTTAGTCCCAGAGGTCGGAATCTCACTCCCAATTTATTTAGGTGGCAATGACTTCAGACATAATGCCAATTCTAGATACCTAGACAAATCAGTGTTTTAGGAGCAAGAAGTTGCTGGACCATGGAACATGTGAATTAAGGGGAGAGAAGGGTAAACTCAAGTCTCTATCAATAGACAGATGGATTAACAAAATATGGATCCACACAATGGACTGTTACTCGGCTTTTGAAGGGAGATACTGATATGTGCTACACCTCAGAGGAAGCTTGAAGACATGATGCTAGGTGAGATAAGGCAGTCACAGTGGAGAAATATGGTAGGCACTTACATAGCTACAGTAGTCAAGGTCACTGGGGACGGAGAGATGGGCAGGTGTTATTTAGAAGTCCTGGAGTCTGGTCACACAATGTTGTGCAGGTGCCAGGGTCATTCATATAGACATATATGAATGTAAAATACATATACAAAACCAGGAACAAATGAGAAAATTATCTTTTTTATGAGTGCACTGTGACCTTCATTCAGGAGACAGAGGTTGGTCAACCAGAGTTCAAGGACAGCCTGGACCACATACCAAGACCCTATCTCAAAAAGCAGGGTGGAAGAACACAGTAGGTAGGGCTATTATCTAAGTATTTAATCTCTGGCTATTTTATCCTTTTTTCTTCTCAGTTTTTTTTTTTTTTGGGGGGGGGTTTTCGAGACAGGGTTTCTCTGCTTAGTCCTGGCTGTCCTGGAACTCACTTTGTAGACCAGACTGGCCTCGAACTCAGAAATCTGCCTGCCTCTGCCTCCCGAGTGCTGGGATTAAAGGCGTGCGCCACCACGCCCGGCTCAGAAAGATAATTTTCAAACAGGCGTGGTGGCGCACGCCTTTAATCCCAGCACTCGGGAGGCAGAGGCAGGCGGATTTCTGAGTTCGAGGCCAGTCTGGTCTACAAAGTGAGTTCCAGGACAGCCAAGGCTATACAGAGAAACCCTGTCTCGGAGAAAAAAAAAAAAAAAAGAAAATTATCTTTCTGGCTAATATTTTAACTGAAAAAATTTTAAGATAATTATTTGACAAAGACAGGTGAGATAAAGGCCATTGGGAAGAAAGTAGTGCTAAGACCATGGCTGACGAGGGGCTGGGGGTGGGGGGCTGCATCCAGGCATCCACTGACTGAATCCAGGCGCCTACACAGACTTGGCTGGGGGCCGGGTCTACCCTCATATAACCCAAAAAGATTCTTGAGTAAAGGAAGATGCCTTGAGCAGAGAGAATTTGTCTTGGTGTCTTTATTTCTCTCCCACCTAGTCTCTTTTCAGCCCCAGTTAGCCTTCCGGGGAACCCCATTCGTTTTATGGGTAAATCTCGGGCAGTGTACCCCAACAAATCAAATCATCTTTTGAAGGTTTGAGGGAAAGCACTCACAGACACGAATGTGCCACTGTGCTTGTGTGGTTAGAGAACATGGATTTCCAGTTTCAAGTCTCCACCTCCCATCTCACTATAAGAGCTGGATGATAGACTCTGTGGGATAACAGCACATGAGGCTCAGGGACAGGGATCAAACTCAGATCATCAGACTCATACTGATATGGAGATCCTCTGAGCCATCACACAGGTATTTTGATAGGTTAAAGGCATCTCTCTTTTTTTTCCTTTTCTTTTTGTTTTTCCAAGACAAGGTTTTTCCATGTAACAGCCCTAGATGTCCTGGAATTCACTCTGTAGACCAGACTGGCCTTGAATACACAAGAGACCCACCTGCCTCTTACTCCAGAGTACTGGAATTAAAGGTGTGCACCACTACACATCACAGTTGGCCCTCTTTACATCAGCCCACCACAGCAGACCCTGTTAAGATCATTTTTATACCCCTGATCCTCCTGGAGTTTTCTCTGTGTTTCATTCCCAGTCAAGTATTTACAGAGCACCCACCTGATTGCCAGTGCTGGCTAGTGATAGAGTGGATAAAACTCCGTAGGCAGCTTCTTTCTCTTCTGCGTGTAATCACCTTGTGCTTTTCTGCCCTGAAATCTTCACTCCGTGTCACAACCTCTGTTGTCACACACTTGGCAGGAAATCATTGCTAATGGCCACAGGCAGCCTCGTAGCTGCTGCCCTCAGCCATTTGTCTAGTAAACAGCCCGGATAAGTGGATGCTGCTTCAGATCAGAAGAAGGCAGAAGGAGGGATGTTTGGTCTCTGCAGGAGTGAGCTCAAGATGGTCATTACTGCCTCCAGGTCCTCCACCCCATTCTGGAGAGTTCCAGCAACAGAGTCAGTCAAAGCACCCAATACCCAGAATCCTTTCAACAACAGCCACCTGCAGGGGCTGTGCTAGAACAGTAACAGACATGAAGGTATCAGAAGCCTGACCACTTCCAGGGACCACTTCCCTGTTAGAAGCTTGTGGTGAGAATTTTGGTTTCTTTAAAATACACAAATGTTTTTGTTTTAATCCCAGGCCTGGAATATGGGGCTGCTTCAGATCGTCCACAGCAGCTGACTATGATTTGCCTTGTGCTCTAGCAAGGGCGTGGATTTGCCAGCTGCAGATAGTTACTGTGATTGTGTGACCTTTGGCATTCTGAGGACTTTTCAGAATAAATAATAAATGCTAGAGCCCCTATGGCAGGGGCTATTGGTAGCTGTTAAGAAGTCACATGCAAAGAAGAAACAAGAAGAAATTAGATGTCCTGACATCTAAGATCAAACTCACAGGCAGTAGTCTAATGATAATGTTACCTCCTTTCCCCTCTGTCCTGTTTTCTCTCCTATCTAGTGTTCAGAGGTTAAAAGAATGAAAAGGGGTGAAGAGTGAAAGGAAAAACCCACAAAGAGAGCCAACGCCTAGTTATTCAAGTTGGTAAGGCAATCCTAGAAATTCAGGAGGCAGAGGCAGGAAGATCAAGAGTTCAAGGCTAGCCTCAGTATAGCAACCACAGCCAACTTAGGCTACAGGATACCCTGCTTAAAGCATTTTTTAGAATGATCCCGTGTAATAACCAGTTAGAAAGCACACTGGATGAGAAGAGTGCATTCATACTGCCAACACAAGAAGGGCTGTTTAGAAATGTGTTAATGAGAATCCTGTAAGTCCTTTCTAGATGAAAGATGTGAGCTTGAAAGATATAAAGGCTTGAATAAATACAAAGATACATGTTGGGGGATGTTTTCTGTGCACCATGTATTCCAATGCTGATTTCTGTACCTAAGATCTGGTTGCAGTTCAGACTTGGGTGTTGCCATTATTGTGAAGAATTTCCTGACTCCGTTTTTGTAAAACATGTTCTCCATCATCTTCTGATTGGTCAATATAGAGCTGGTCAGCCTATATCTAGCTGGGCAGGAGAAGAAAAGGCAGGATTTCTGAGCCCAGAGAGCCAGAGTGAGGGTTTCAGCTGGACTCTGAGGAGTTCCCACTGGGACACAGATGAAGGAGGCTAGGGAGAGACCATAGGGCAGGTAATGGCCGTGTGACTGGGACGTAGACCATGCCAGCATAGTCCGCTTAAAAGAGCTCGGTAACCACCCAGCTATCGTGCAAGGAGCTTATTAACAATTACAAAGGAAAAAAAAAACCGGGTGTGGTGGCGCACACCTTTAATCCCAGCACTTGGGAGGCAGAGGCAGGCGGATTTCTGAGTTCGAGGCCAGTCTGGTCTACAGAGCAAGTTCCAGGACAGCCAGGGCTATACAGAGAAACCCTGTCTTGAAAAAAAAAAAAAAAAAGAAAAAGGACGAAAAAAATAATTTTTTGTCTTTTTTTTTTTAACTTGAATTTGGGTGTGTGTTCATGAAGGTTAGAAGAAGGTATTGAGTCCCCTAGAGCTGGAGTTACATGTGCTTGTAAGATGGCCAGCTCAGGTACTGGGATTTGATCTCAGGTGCTCTGAAAGAACAAAAAACAGGTATTCCTAACCACTGAGAACTCCAGCTCCCCACACCTTTCCAACCTAAGAGATTTTTTTATTTCATGTGTCTGAGTATTTTGCCTGCATGTGTGTGTTAGAAATAACACATGTGGGGCTGGTGAGATGGCTCAGCGGGTAAGAGCACCCGACTGCTCTTCTGAAGGTCCCGAGTTCAAATCCCAGCAACCACATGGTGGCTCACAACCATCCGTAACGAAATCTGATGCCCTCTTCTGGAGTGTCTGACAGAGACAGCTACAGTGTACTTACATATAATAAATAAATAAATCTTTAAAAAAAAAAAAGAAAGAAAGAAATAACACATGTGTTACGATAAACAGAGAGACCACCACTTCAAGCAAAGTATCTAGACAGGGCAAAGTTTACTCTTGATCAAGAGGATGTGCTTAAAGCTGGGAGTAGCAGTGCACACCTTTAATTCCAACCCTTGGGATGCAGAGGCACTTGGAGCTCTGTGGATTCGAGGCCAGCCTGCCCTACAGAGAGTTCCAGGACAGCCAGGATGCTCAGAAAAGCAGACACAGAACAGGAAGAGCACTTTCTATTCTAACTCAGGTGACTGAGTCTTTTCCCCTTTGTCTGGGGTCTGACCCCACAGTTTTATTGACTGGCTTATCCTAAAATCCTGAGGCACCAGAAAGGAAGGGGTGGGGTGAGGGGCCACTACCAGGGCCATCAGATTCTTGAAATGCACCAATGGCCCCTTATGTAAACAAGGTTTTTGCTGCTGGTATTGGTAAAATATTTGCATGAAAAGACACAAGGTGGGGGAGATAAAAAAGATTGGGTTTCCAGTCCTAAACACAAATGTTATAGTAGTTGATAGAAAAGGTTCATATTTAATATTCCTTACATATGTAAGTTTACTGCATGCATGCCTGGTACCCCAAAGATGCCAAAAGAAGGATTAAAGTTACAGAAGTCTGTGAGTCGGGCTTTATAAAAGCAAAGTCAGTTGAGTCCAGCACTCAGGAGGCAGAGGCAGGCAGATCTGAGTCTATGTAGTGAGTTCCTAGGACAACCTGGTCTGTATAGTGAGACCCTGTCTCAAAAGAAACAAACACCTTGAGCTACTAGAGATTAATCAAGGATGGGCGTGGCGCCCCGTGCACTCTTTGTGTGAGTTCAGAGCAGGTCAGCCAGTTTTCAAAATGAAGTCTGAGGCTAAGGCTCATCAGGAGATGGTGCTTGTCTCAAATCTGATGACCTGAGTTTGGTCTCTAGGACCCACGTAATGGAAAGAATTAACTGACTCCTGCAAGTTGTCAAACTGTCCTCTGACCTCCTCCTACCCACGTGCCACTCTAGAGCATGTGTGTACACCCAGTACACACACACATAAATTACACAAGTGTGATAAAGTAATGGAAGGTGAGGTAAACGGTCTGGAGGTGTGGATCCGTGGGTAGTGAGGTGAACGGGCTGGAGGTGTGGCTCCGTGGGTAGTGAGGTGAACGGGCTGAAGGTGTGGATCCTTGGGTAGTGAGGTGAACGGGCTAGAGGTGTGGATCCGTGGGTAGTGAGGTGAACGGGCTGGAGGTGTGGATCCGTGGGTAGTGAGGTGAACGGGCTGGAGGTGTGGATCCGTGGGTAGTGAGGTGAACGGGCTGGAGGTGTGGATCCGTGGGTAGTGAGGTGAACGGGCTGGAGGTGTGGATCCGTGGGTAGCGAGCTTAGTTAACATCCACAAAGCCCTGGTTTCTATGGGCACTGTATAAAGAATGGTGCACTTCAGGCCTGCAGGCTCTCGCTGAGGAAGCAGAGGCAGGAGAATCAGCAATTCAGGTCGGTCTCCAGTTATTTTGCATTACATAACAACTCAGAGATCCTGTCTCACTAAGCAAAAACAAAAGCAAACTATAAAACATTAAAATTAAGCATTAAATTAATAAAAATAAGTTAAAAGATTGGTATTAATATTTTTTAATAAAGTTGAAATGGAAAATTTAATGATTATAAAATGAAAACGTAAACTGAGGCCAAGTGGGACCACCTGATGTGGTTTCTCCAGCTGGTCCTAGGTTGGTGCTATTGTGCCATCCTCTCCCCTACACCTCTCCTCCTCTAAGCTTGCAGAGCTCAGCCTCAGAGGCCACTCCATCACCAGCCAGCCAAGAGGCGCTATTCTCACCAGGCGTGTCCCAGGAGACTCCAGAGGAGGGTGACAACCGTGATAGCTCCTCCAAGTGCTCTGGCTGGCTGTCATTCTGCCATTCACATTTCAGGCATGACACTCTGTGGGTAGGAACAGGTGGGGTCTTCAGTGTTCTTCCACACAGAAGTGGATGCTAAGAGGCTGACAGGGAACATCTGGTGGCTGCGTGGAAAGCCAGTCTGTACAGGAAAGGCAGGTTATCCTCACATCAGTTGAAAATGCAGAATCTAAAATGCACAAAGTCCCAAAACTATGCCCAGCAACTGGACATCGGAGCATGTGGAGTGAGCATGCGCCCTCAGAGTCCCTGCTGGACGCCTAGAGGCCAGAACAGTTAAGTAATCAAGTTGTTGTGCAGCACAGGACCGTCCATGGCTGTAGTCTAACCTGGCAAATGCTTTAAGTAATAGTACAAAGTTGACTAGTGCTCCTGTGGAAAACAGCAGTTTCCTTCCCTCTTTAGAAGGTGTGGTGTGCGTGGTGGCGCATGTCTTTAATCCCAGCACTTGGGAGGCAGAGGCAGGTGGATTTCTGAGTTCGAGGCCAGCCTGGTCTACAGAGTGAGTTCCAGGACAGCCAGGGCTACACAGAGAAACCCTGTCTCGAAAAACCAAAAAAAACCAAACCAAAACAAAACAAAAAAAACCAAGAAGGTGTGGTGTGTGTGTGTGTGTGATCTAAGCGTTGCCTTTTCTTTTCTTTCTTTTCTTTTTTTAAAACATTTTAAGGCCGGGCGTGGTGGCACACGCCTTTAATCCCAGCACTCAGGAGGCAGAGGCAGGCGGATTTCTGAGTTCGAGGCCAGCCTGGTCTACAGAGTGAGTTCCAGGACAGCCAGGGCTATACAGAGAAACCCTGTCTTGAAAAAAACCAAAAAAGAAAAAAAACAAAAAAAATTTAAAACATATATTTATTTATTTTATGTATGAGTACACTGTCACTGTCTTCAGACACACCAGAAGAAGGCATCAGATCCCATTACAGATGGTTGTGAGCCACCATGTGGTTGCTGGGAATTGAACTCAGGACCTCTGGAAGAGCAGTCAGTGCTCTTAACCACTGAACCATCTCTCCAGCCCAGCCTTGCCTTTTCTTTTACTAGGAAAGGGTATTTATGTTTTCTGTTGTTATTATTGTTGTTTTGTCCTCTGGGGGGATTTTTGTGACAGGGTCCCACATAACCCAGTGTGGTCTCAAACTAACAGGGCCTGAACTATGGGTCCTCACGTCTCCACCTCCAGTGCTCCTCTCTGGAGACATCTGCATAAAAGTTGATATATCACAGCCACAGTCTTAGCCCACTCCCTTCAGATTTTCTCAATCCCATTCATGTACCAGTGCGATTCTATATAACTTTTTACCATTTATTTATCGTGTGTTTGTGTGTACATGCACACATGGATACACACAGGCCACTGAAGACATTTGGAGGTCAGAGGACCCTTGCAGAAGTTATTCTCCCTTTGCACCATGTGACTTCTGGTGACCTAGTGTCACCAGGCTTGGCAGCAAGTACCTTTACCCACAGAGCCATTTCACAGGCCCTAAGAAACTGTTTTTTTTTTTTTTTTTTTTAGATTTATTTTATTTATTATATGTAAGTACACTGTAGCTGTCTTCAGACACTCCAGAAGAGGGCGCCAGATCTCGTTACAGATGGTTGTGAGCCACCATGTGGATGCTGGGATTTGAACTTATCACCTTCAGAAGAGCAGTCGGGTGCTCTTACCCACTGAGCCATCTCACCAGCCCCCAAGAAACTGTCTTTTAATGAACATGGTTGCATATAGAGGGAGATAGTGGGCCTGAGAGATTCGATTTGCAGTCTCTCTTCCTCTGTGTCTCAATGGTTTATTTCCTTGGGGATTAGGGTTAGATTTTGTTTGGGTTGTGTGTGTGTTCTATCTATCTATCTATCTATCTATCTATCTATCTATCTATCTATCTATCTATCTATCTATCTATCGTATACTGTTGCCCAGGTTACAGCTCACCAGAGAGCCCACATTGGATGGTTCCCAATGGCCTTTCCTGGGGGACTAAGCCAACCCTTCTTAGAAGAAAGACCTAGCTACCTCTGGAAAAGAAAGGTGTCTGAATTGCATGAGCCACATGCATTCTCACATATACCTCCATCACAACTTACTGAACCAGGCTGACCCTGTGATCCACTGTGAGCAGGCAGAGGTCACTGGAACCTGGCAAGGAGCCAGTGTGGAACCAATAGGGGCTACAAGTTGAACCTGAGGCTGGGAGATGAGGGGTAAATATGAGGGAACTAAGAAAGGGGTACGGCAACAGAGGGGCCAAGGTTGGTACATCTATAGCTCCCCACGCTGACCTTCCTCCCAAGCCAGCAGGCCCCTGTCAGGGAGTCCCAGTCAAGAGGTCACTGAGGGATAAGATTTATCCTTTCAATGTGCCCTGAAGCCAAGGCAAAATGGATCATTATGGGTGTGCTCATCCGTAACAGCCATTGTCTTACCTCACTGCAGCCCCAGGTCTGACATGCACATACCCAGAGGTTATACCAGAACCCACGCCAGCTCTGCTGTGTGTACTTAGCCACCCTCTTGGTCAGCTCCTTGTCCTTTTCTGTCCCATTTGTCAGCCTCGCAGAACCTGAAGGTACAGCCCAGGTAGCAGACTGTGCATATACCACACACCACCTCGCTATGGGGGTTGCTACTCAACTGTCTACCTTGTTTCCACAAAACTCTTGTTTGACTGTCAGTCCTGGCTCTGCCCCCTGCCCCCACCCCATCTTTGCTACCCCAGACCCTGTATTATCAAGTGACACCAAGAACCAATAGGTTTTTATTAATCAAATGGCAGGCAGCTCCTTGACTTGAGTAAGCTCTCCCAACCCTGGCTTGGATGGCCCTTAAATATTTAGGAATGGCTTTCAGAACCAAGGGTGTCTATACCAATCTCTCTCCCACCTCTTTGTGTCTTCCCATCTTTCCTGAACCTTGGGAACAGTCTTGCGTCATCCCTGTCTGTATTCTTCCAGCAAAGAGGATTTGAAAAACGCTCCTGCTTTTCCTTAGTGTCTAGCTTCTAAAAAATAAATAGCACCCTTGAGCTGGGGAGATGGCTCAGTGGAAAAGCCTGCTTGCTGTGTTAAGTATAAAGACGTGAGTTCAATCCCAAGAACCTTTATCAAAAGCCAGGTGTGGTTGTGCACCTATAACCCCAGCACTGGGAGGACTGGGGGGTCTGGGGGGACAGGAAGGGACTGAAGGCTCATGGGTAGAGACAGGTGAAGTTGTTTTATCACACACAAGAGAATGCTCTCTGACTTCCAGACATAAATGTGATGTGTCCTAATTTAAAGATACCAACACTTTCCCACTGGGATTAACATGTGTGCTACAGGTTCTGTGTGACTTGTCCTCTCTGTATTCCTCTGCAGTAGATTGGAGAAGAGGACCTTTGAGGGCAGGGTTCTCTATGGAGTCTAAATTCTCTCTTCTGCCTGTGTCTGACAGCATGAGACCCTGGATGCTGGACCCAGCTTTCAGAACAGTGAGCTAAGTGGGTGGCTTCCTTTCTAAGTTAACATAGCCCCAGGGAACTTGAGATGCTGTAGAGAACAGGCTGAGACAAGGTGGGAACTGCTCACTAAGGACCCAGACCTTCTCTGAGCTGAAACCCGAAGCTTGCCTGCTTCTCTTTGAAGGAATCAGGAAGAAACCAAAATGTCCACTGTGACTTTCTCCAGCTGGTCTCATTTCTGGGAATCTATTTCAAGGAAAAAAAATACAAAAAAGGGGGAAGCCAAAACATAAAGATGTTTATTGAAGCTCTATTTATAGCGAAAATAAAATATATATAAACAAACATTCAACAATAAAATGCCATGCAGCCATTTGAAAGTAAGATTCCACATCAACATTGAAAAACATCAAGAAAAAAAGTAGAGTAAAAGCCAAATATACATTTACAACCTTGTCAAAGAAAAAAAAAAATAAAGAAAAAGTGCCCATGAGAAAACCTGTTTAGCCAAACTTTCCCAGTCTGCTCAAGGATCGCCACACGGTATCTCCCCTATCCAACCGGAAAGTCTGCTGGAAGAAACGGGTGGACAGTCCTTAGGAGTGGAACCCCAGGCCAAGCCTGCTGGCTACTCCCGAAGATATGCAGGACAGACAGACCCTGCATTCAGACGGCCCTTCTAGATAGGTATGGCAGAGAAACTGTGGGCAACTCCTCAGGCCGCAAGGCCCTGCCAGGCAGCCTATGCTCAGACCAGCAGACCCTATTGGCCACTGGTTCCAGCCCTTGGGTCACCTGTCAAGTGTTTGCAACTATCTCCTTTAAACCCAAGGTTCTTCCAGGATTCCCCCAGCCCCAGCTGCCTCCCTCCTTTCCTGACTTCTTCCTTCTAGACTCTGGCATCCATAAATCCTCGCTGGTCCTACTGCCAGCTAGCCAGAATGCCGATCTGTTGCCTGCTCTGGTCTCGAGAATCTGCTGTTTTGGGAAGTCAACTAGACAACTAGTCAACTAACCTATCTTTGATCTTGAACCAAACTCCCTCTGCCCTTGGGTCCCAACCCCTAGTTAACACCCATATGAGAGATACTTTAGAAATCCATTCCCCAGACCTTCCCAACATAATCTGCGCCCACTTCAGCCCACTGGAGGACTGTGAGTGGTCACATCAGGGGAAAGGAGTCGCAGGACAAAAGGACATTATGACGGTGCTTTTTTTTTTCCGTTTTTCTTTTTGCACAAAAACAGTCCATTTATTCAAGTGTTCTCCAGCACAAGTACATTAGAAAGGAGCTTTATTATATTCTTCTGGGCACAAAAAAAAGTGAAGAAAGCGGAACTGACGGACTCTCTACACCTGCTGTACGCATTGACCTTTTAATATTTCTTCAACAGCTATGTCACAAGCATCACGTACACAGAGATACAATGGGACACCAGATAGCGCAGCAAGCTGTGTGCAGCCCCCACACCTCTTCTGGCTGTCCCAGAACCAGACTGTGAAATGTACATTATTACTGTCAATAAATAGAGAAGCGACCCTAACAAAAAATACAGTGGTAGAAGGAAGCCGGGACCAGGAAAAACAAATGACAATTCTTTAAAAAAAAAAAAAAAATTAGGAAAAGAGAGCGCTAGGAAGAGGAACTGAAAGAGGACCAGGGGGGAACGGGGAAGGTTCTGGAAGGTCCTGCACTTAGCTGCGTGGAATGTGGAGTCAAAGCGCTCTGCCACCGGGGTCAAAGCGAAATCGTCTGTAACAGTAAAAGTTATTACCAAATCAGCTACGGAGTTTATTTTGTAGTATGAATACATGATATCCCACAAGTAAGCACCCGCTACTTCGATGTCTCAGCTAAAACACGTGAAATCGCTCACTTAGTTTTCAAGTACAAAGTTAAAATGCCTTTTTAATAATAATATATCAGAGTAAAATAATAGTCTCTTTTAAACTCCACTACAAGAAAACAAAACAGAACATCATTGTCCAGACAGCAGACTTAATTTAACAATATATATTTTTAATAAAATGTGTTTAGCACCGTGTTGAGTCATCTCCTCCCTCTGCATATTCTAAGGAATTTCAGCTTTTCAGTGATTGTTGTTTCTGTAGAATTCTAGGGCCGGGCAATCAAATTAATCTGTAAAATGGGACTAAGTGAGACTTTAGACCACTGCTCATGCCCTCAGGCTTGGTGCTGGGTTAAACCCACTCTGGCCATTCTATGAGCCCACAAACAGAGCTTGTTCCAGTAGGGGAGCCAGTTACTGGAGTTCTGGGGTCCCTAGAGAAGCTGTGAATCCACACCAGCAAAGGGCCTTCCATAGATCTCCATCTTGGTCTGCCTCTTGGTCTCAGAGCTAACTCCAGTCAGTGTCTGGGCTAGAGACTTGTCTCCAACCAAAGGCCAACCTTAGCTGTGTCTTGGAAGCCTGCAAGGACAAGGTCTTTCCTCCCAAAGCTCAGTTTTCTCCACACAAACACACACAAGCTCACAATGACCCTGATCAATCCGAGTCCTTTCCTTAGGGCTTCTTCTGACCCAGCACTGCTCCTAGTGCTGATAATGCCTGGATGGGACAGGATCAATTGGAAAGGGCCACTAACTCCACCTCCTCACAGGCTAACAGGCTTCAGCTGTTCTCTGCTAAGTGAACAAGACAGCACCACCACCTCATTACAAGCGCTGGGAGCAGTCAAGCACCAAACTCAAATCCAAACACAGGCCTGCTTGGAAACTCAGCTGCAATGGTCACATAGCCCCAGCTCACAGCCAGGGCTCTTACAGTGACAGTTCCTGAAGACCTTGTAGTGCCATAACAGCTCTGCACCAACCAGACAGGCCCAGGAATTTGCTTCTACTCTCTGGACACACTGTAAAGAATAGAGAAACCAACAATCTGTATCTTCCTGTAAGCACACTCCTTCAAAGTGGCTCAGCCTAACTCCAATCCTAAACCAGCAAGTGAGGACCACAGCATCCCCAGAACAGAGAGGCTATTGGGGAGGGTGGATGCTGTTAATGTTGGCCTCCACCCATTGCTCCTGCATCCACACTTCAGTCATTTGCCAAAAGCCACAGGGATCTTTATGCCTGAGGATCTTTCTACCTCCTGCCATACTCAGCCCAGCCACAAAAGTGACTCGGTCCAAGAGGCTCTTTAGGGGACCTCGGCTTTCTAACAGGGTATTCCACAGCAGAGGAAAGGCCGACTGCAGGCTCCCGGGCTTACTGGGTCCTATGAGAGGAATTAGCACCAGCTTGGGACCCCGCTGGTATGTGTGCCTCGTCAGGAGGCCTTGGTTCTGTGACCCTGGCACTAGCACCGGCTACCTCACCCGGGCAAGGGCCACAGATCTTCTGCACGAGGCTTTACACTTACACGGCACCTGCTGAGGGGTGGCTGTTACCCAGTCCTCAGCACCTTAGTTTCTAGGGAAAACAAGCCTATTCTTTGGAAAGGAAAGCCCACAGGGAACCTCTCATGACTGAATCCAGTTTCAGCCCCACCTGCAGTGAGCTAGTTCCTAGCTAGATGTACTGCAAACTCCCCACAACTTCCCCTCAGCTACCACAGTATCCCAGCAGCTCTCCTCAGGTGACCCTAGAAGCCGCACTTAGGGTAGAGCCAACTTGGGGATTGCCAAATTGGCACAGTCCCAAAGACACCCCTCCCCAAAAGATATTGGGGGCTAACTCAACTGGTGCCTACACACTATGGTAAGACTAAGCCCACAGACGGGGCTGGAAGGAAAGCTAGAGAAGCCCACCAGATGCCCCATGAGGAGCCCATCAGGGACTATGATAGGTCAGTACTGGTCAGCCACCTGGAAGCCTCTACTCAGTCCCTTGGGAACTCCTCCTAAGCCCTCACACTAACCCCAGGCACTGGGGAGCACCAAGCCCAGATGAGGTGGCACTAGGCTCCTGGGAAAGGCTAGCTTTGTCACATTCTCAGTGGGCAGAGATGGGAAGGCCTCTGAAGACAGTCCTGACAGGAGCCGGGAAGACCTTGCCATTGCTAGAGGGGGAGGGAGCACCTTGGACTGCCTAAAGCAGCCTTCCTCCCCTCCAGTCCTCCTGCATGGTGCTGGTGGACTCCAGGTCAGAATGGAGCCCTGCTGGAGCAAGGGAGGACATCACATTTAGTACAGGGACTCCAAGAGGGCAAGCATCCCCCTCTCCTGGATGCTCCAGCCCCACAGTCATACCTGCCATGGCAGGGGAAACTAGCTGCAATCTTAAAACTCTATCCAGAGAAAATGAGCAGAGGTGGGCAGGACTACACAGCCCAAGTGGTGTACCAAGCCACCAGCCAAGCTTAGTCCTGAGCAGTAAGTGAGCAAGGGGCCAAAGCCTCTGACTAGTTTTAGCACTAATTACTGATTTGCTTTACTCCAAGTGAGGTTCACTGTCCCATTTTAATTTTTTTTTTTAACATTTTATTTTCCCAATGGAAGACCCATGGCCAAGACTGATTTCAGTTCGACTTTGGTTGGGGAGAATAGGTAGGGGGAGTTGAGGGCTGACTTGACTGGTGCCAAGAGTTGCAGGTCAGTAACCACAGGCTGCTAACAGAAGAATCTGACATCACCAGAGGCAAAGGGAATAGAACACAGACCTGCTAGAGGAAGCACCTGCTTGGATCAAACCTCCTCCTTTTCCTGACTTCAGCAACTTCTGGGATCGAGTCTACCTGTCATCTGGGCAACAGATGTATGAGAGAGAGCCGTGCAGCCGACTCCATCATCCTGATCCTGCAGAGAAGTGTGCTGGGGGCTCCCTGGTGTGCATCCAGACAGAAATAGGTTCCTGTGCATGTGTTAGACTGATATACTGTTTGTGGGGCTGTCTGCGGGAAGGATCCAGGCTCAACACAGAGCCCGCTCCCTCCAACCCCCACTGTGTATATTTCTTATACATGACCCTATCTATGTATTTATACAGGGCCTATCATAGGCCCCATCTTTCTAGGGATGCGGTCTTGGGACCATGTGCTTGACAGCACACCTCCCAGTCTCTGCTGGTCCCAGGAGGTGCCGTCCCCCCTCCCATTATAAAATATATATCTCTATATGCCACATATCTACACTCCATCCATCCAGGCAAGCCCTCACCCTGGGGCCAACAACACCTTCCCTTCCCACTGCCAATGCCAGGCTGCCTGCCCTGGGCGGGAAGCAGAACAAAGTGCGAGCACGTGGGCCCCAGGTGAAGCTGACTCAAGGTAAGAGCACAGCTTTCAGACCAAACACTAGAAAAGAAACACACGCCACTCCAACCACACACACAAGGAGGGAGGCTGCTCCGGCCTCCCTCCAGCCCTGACACACCGGACTCACGAGGAAGGGAAGAAGAAGAGAAGAGTGACTGGCCCGGAGGGTGGGCCTCGAACTCCCTGGCTGCCTAGCTTGTTGCCCAGTGGCCCACCTGGCCTGAGGGGTGGGAGCCAGGGCACCAGAGCCACTGGTCCTTAAAAAAGCACCTGCCATCCCCCCCCCCCCCCCCCCGCACCTTGGTTTGAAACCTAAAGGGAAGGGTGTTGGGTTTTTGTTTTCTGAAAGAAAATCTTAAAACAATTATAGCCAGAACCATAAGAATAATTATAATAAAGGTGTCATCAGCCTCCCAAGAATGAAACTGCAGTCTTTAGAGATGACCAAAAACATCACATTCCAGGACCGGAGCTGCCGTGTACAGAGGGGATGGTGGGGGCCTCATAAAAGAACACACAAAAGGCAACTTAGACAGAAAGCACCAGTACATTTTGTATGTTTTTTTATTTGCTCCAGGTGGGGTTAATGGCGGGTCACTTTCCCTCACTCTGGACTATTTCTGATCCCACAAGGGGCCTTCAAGGTGGCTGACAAATTCAAAATCAGGGACAATGAAGCCATTTTTCTGAGGCAGTCATTTTAGATTCATATTCTAAGGTTATTGCACGCGAGTCTGGATAAATTCCACACTCAGCTTCCCCAGGGTCCAACCACCTCAGCTGAGCCCCTTTTTGGCAGGAGAAGCTAGGCATGGGGCGGGGGTGGGGGGTGATATGGGTCCTCCTTCAGTTTGTTAAAACCCCCTCCAGCCACTCCCCTCTCCCCATCCTGGGCTGAAACCCTTTGCACAGAGGGCCAGGCGGAAGCTGATGTCTTTGCTCATCTCGCTGTTTTGAAAGCACCATTATGAAGTCGGGATGTACAGTAGTTAACAGTACCTTTTATATATATATATATATATATATCTCATATCTATCATATATATATAAACTGTAAACAAGAGGTAACAGCGGCTTCTAGAAACTGGTTTTCTTCAAGGTTTCCTGTGTGGTAGGCACCTGAAATACTGTAGAAAAGTGTCTGGTGTGGTGTTCTCTCTCAGCGCCCTGCTGCTAGTTGGGTTCTGTTTTGCATGACCAGGAATGGTGCTGTTGAGACTGCTCGGGGGTGGAGAGGAGACTCTACCTCCGAGGGTCTCTATTCTCTTCCTGTTTGTGCTCCTATCTGATCAGGCTAGAGACAACCAAAGAGATATATATAAAAGGAAAAAAACAAACAAACAGTATTTTAAGTTTTTATAGAATTTTCCCTCTCTCCCTTTCCTCTCCAAGGCATTACTACTTTTTGTTGTTACTGATTTTGCTGCAATAACTCTCTTGTTTCAGTCACAGCAAGAAACAAAAACCCAAACAAACAGAAAACCCCTCTGAAAAAGAGTAGAAAACAAAAAGTCCACCTCCTAGGACAGGAGGGGGAGAAGGGGAGGGGCCTATTTTGCTTTTAAGATAGGACTGAAGATAGGACATTGAAAACTCAAGAGATGATGTCCAACCCTTTTGCAAGGCCAAGCCCTCCGGCATTTCCTCCTCTGTGGTTTGCTTTAAATTCCTTTTTCTCTTCTGGGTGCTGAACTTTTCTCCGTCCTCTCGTTCTTGGTGTTTTATTGTTTTGTTTTTGTTTGTTTGTTTAACTTTGTTATCATCACTACTTCAATTTGCCCCCATGTCCCTTACACACAAGCAAAATATTCCTTCAGCGGAGCGAAGAGGTGGCGGATGACCGGCACGCTCCACGATCGGCCCAGCAGTCTTTGCCTCGCCAAGCGGCTCATGTTGGAGACGTCTGTGTAGTGGACAGGGAAGCCAAACACCCTGTGGGAGGAAGGCAGGGAGGGCCGAGTGAGTGCGGGTGTGATGGCGGATATTAGTTTACTCTGAATTCCTGTCACAGGCTGCCATGTGCCAGGCTCTCTGTGGGTATAAGGATAGGTAGTATAATCCCAGCTTTGAGAGTCACACTCCCCAGAAACAAAGGCAGTAAAAAAACAAAACAAAGCAAAACCCCCAGACCTCTGAAATGCCTCTTGGATGTGCTCTACAGACGCCCTGCACATGAGAACTGGAGGGTGCAGGCTGCCTGAGTCTGAATTCAACCTGCTTCATCCCTAAATGCCCCTCTGAGAAGAGAGGGGCTGTCAAAGACAAAAACTCTGCGTTGACTTGGTGAGCTCAGGGATCCCCACTGCTCAGGGTGTCTGTGAGAACAGCCTTTTTATCTGTCTAAATCCTACTCAAACCCAAGGAGGAGCCCACCCAGCTGGGTGCCATCTGGTGCAGCTCACAGGCATCTATACTGGCTTTCAAAACACACACAAAACACCTATGATCCAAGTCCAAGAGGCCATGTACTGTGCTGAGGGTTCTAGTGGGCGGCCCCTAGGCCCTTCTGACAGGGAAGGAGCAACTACAGAAAGTGCAGGCCCTCCCCTCCCCAGGGCCTGGCATGCTGGAAAGTGCTTGTTAAGTTCACTCACAGGGAATTTGGGGGAAATGAGATGTGACCTGGCAGCTGACACAGAGCCTGCCGCCTTCCTTCCAACCCAGCCCTGGCCAGACACAAGCACTCAGCACTCTACCTTTCCATTTCAGTGCACCACAGGATGTCCTCCTTCTCGTTCATGAAGACAGGGAAATGCTGGTCTTTGCCCTGCTTTATGGAGTTTGACCTGGTGGTAATGGTCCTCACTTTGCTGAACTAGAAGATGAAGAGGCAGAGGAATGAGCCACCATCATTTGCTGAGGAAACGGCCGACTGATCTCTGCTTCCCTTCTCACTAAGAAAGCACTTGGGCATTCTTGGTCTAATCAGGCTAACAGGACTAGAGGCAGCAGCTGAGGCTAGCTTGCCCCTCAAGTCTTCCAAGCGTGGGACTCTCTCAGGGGGAGCAACTTTCATGAAGAAGAATGTCAATAACTTAGCAGCTAAGGCCCACTGCTGGGATCTGTGCGGAAAGCTAGACTATGTGGGCAGAGCCTAAGACAAACTCCTTCAGAAGAGCACTCTCTCGGTGCTGCAGACTTGTAGGTTCCAGCCAAACAGGAACAAAACAAAAGCTTTCTTTCTTTTTGAAGAACCATTTTATTAGTTTAAGAGAAAAACTGCAGAAAAGGAAAACTGTAAATCTCAGCAGCTGCCTGAAGGAGGGATGCGAAGTGTAATGCAGTTGAGGCAAGCGTGTAGATCAGACACGTGAGAGACAAGCTACCACGAGTGAGGAGGGAGGCTTTACAGATAGAGTAAGGAAGCCCAAACTTTCAGAAAAAGTAAGTACACGTAGGTTTTAGTCGGCATTCAAAAGAAAGAAGTGGGGAATTCAGAAGTCAGAATGTGGGGAGACCCAGACAACCCTCACAGGGTCTGAGCTAGGAATTCTAGACCAACTTAAAAAGCTCCGAGGCGAATGGCGGGGGTGGGTGGGTGGGGAGAAAAAAAAAAAAAAAAAAAAAGCTCCGAGGCTGGAGAGCTGGCTCAGAGACTGAGCACACTGGTCCAATCCCAGTGCCCACAGGGAGGCTTGCAACTGTCTTTAACTCCATCCCTAGGCCCTGGGACTTGACACCCTTTTCTGGCTTCTTCAGCAAGCAAAGATATGGGTGCAGGAATAGGCAGCCAAAATGTCCATATATGGATACGAACAAAAGCCTCAGGACTTCCCAGAACCTTGTTAAAGGTCCTACAGCGCCTGCCAGGGTGGGACGGAGGGGGGGGGGCAGCTTGTCTGCTCATTCCCTGGCCAACTGGCTCTGTGACCCCACACCATCCCAAGAGGTCACATGTCGCACAGCTAGGCCTCGCACTCCTTAGCCTGCTGTCCTCCACCACCCACACTGTCCGCAGTGCTGAGACTCACCTTGGCTATTCTGCCATGCTCCAGACACTCTTGAAGCTCCAGCTTATCATTCACAGTGGATGCCAAAGGCCTAGAAAGCAAAAGACACCATAGAAGCACAGAGCAGGAAAGCCCTATCTAGGTACCAACCCCTGTTAGCCACAGGCCTCCAGGGAGGGTCAAAAGCCCTTACCCCAAATAGACACACAGCACAACCCTCTCCATACTATGCCTGCCCACATGCAACCAAATAAGCCTTAATCCTTACAAAAAAATTTAAAAGGAGTTTCAAAAACACATACCAGGCAGCTAACGCCTACCCAGGGACAAAAAGTACATATGCAACTTGTATCTTGATTTCTGGTGGTTTGTTTTGGGGGTGAATATGCTAGTTGAAGCTGATTGGAACATAAACCTTAAGAAGGCACCCTTTATTAAAACAACAATAACAACAAAACCCAAAAAACTCCTGTTTCTGCAGGAAAGCCCAGCACCAAGGAGGTGAAGGTAAAAATGTTAGAAATTTGAGGCCAACCCAAAACAAAAGTTTTGCTCCAAAGGCTAAAGTTCTGTGTTGTCGTGTATTATCTCAGGGTAGCCCAGGAGAAGAGAAGCCCACGAGACAGGGTTTCTCTGTGTAGCCCTGGCTGTCCTAGAACTCACTTTGTAGACCAGGCTGGCCTTGAACTCAGAAATCCGCCTGTCTCTGCCTCCCAAGTGCTGGAAGCCCACTTTTGACGGTGTCCTTTCCTAGGTTAAGAGATAGCTGAGTCTATCTGGGCAGTGGTGGCACACACCTTTAATCCCAGCACTTGGGGTGCAGAGGCAGGCAGATTTTTGAGTTCGAGGCCAGCCTGGTCTACAAAGTGAGTTCCAGGACAGCCAAGGCTACACAGAGAAGCTCTGTCTCGAAAAACCAAAAGAGAGAGAGAGAGAGAGAGAGAGAGAGAGAGAGAGAGAGAGAGAGAGAGAGCTGAGTACCTCATCCTAACACTCAAGAAGGGGAAAGAAGCATTGAGAACTGCCAAGTTTGAAGCCAGACTAGACTATATTATATAGCAAGACCTTGTCCCAGACACCAGACTGGAGTTGTAGCTCAGTGTGTCCATGTCTACTGTGTGCAAAACAGAAGAGGTTAACTCTGCAGTATCCACTTTCCTGAGAAAGTGTTTTAAAAAGCAAAAGAAGCTTGCTACAGAAGCAGCCCCTCGGCAGAGGCAATCCTGGCTGGACACTCAGGGTCTCCCTCCTTGGGGGGCTGTCTGTCCTGCCTGCAGCCCCTCCTCCCATACCCCCCATGCCAGGAACCCTCACCAACCTGTTCATGCCAGGAAGGTTACCCCAGAAGTAACGGGCCCTGTGTGCAGCAGACACTTCTTTGGCGTCAATCATCACGGGGTTAGACTGTAAAATAGGAAGATGGTTTCAAGATGACAAAGGAGGGAGTATTAATTAAACACTGCTGGGTAAATGGGCTGGCCAAGAGTCTTAACTCCCCAGAGGAACTTCCTCCGTAGGAAGCCATACACTGGAATAACCTGAAGACCCAAACTAAATATATCCCACATGTGCTGGCTAGAACATTCTAGACAGCCAGAACAATCCAACTGAACTTTGTTATTATTCCAGTAGTACTCTTGTGTGCTTAAAGTGAGGTTCATTCTTGTAATAGTCACAAGGCTGGTGACTGCGTAAGACCTTAACAGAACAAACCTGTTTGTATACTAAGTCCTCACATTTACAATCTAAGGTTATTATTGAGCGTGGGCTGACAGGACTATAAGCTGACAGCCCAGCACAAGAATGCCTTGGGTGGCAGCAATCCCCTGTATTTGGCTTGTACATGACTCAATGCTAAACTGGGGCTCACATAACAGGAAATAAAAGCAAAGAGATAAGCCATGATTTTCTCTCAGGTATCACAAAACACCCACGAGGGTGCCAGAGTGAGCACAGGCCATTCTAGCAGAGAAAACTATTTTGGAGTTCTCCACAGAAAAACTGGGCTGTCCCCAGTCTGTCTGTTTGATGATGACCACCACACCTCTTCGAACAAGAGAACTTTCTTCTTAGGTGGGCCTTTAGCACTGCTTCCTCTCTACATAGGAAATCTTCCTCAAGCTGTCCCTTGCAAAGAGAAGCCACTAGTCCCCAGCTCCAATCCCCCAGCTCCGCAATGCAGACAGGACAGGGACGAAGCAGCAGTCCCAGGTAAAAGCCATTAGTGAACTGGCCAAAACAAGGTCTCGGTCTATACCTCAAGAAATCGCGAGATGTCCCTCTTGTCACTAACGCCCATGGCCACCACATTCTCAAAGAGCCAGAAGAAGGGGCGATCATCTCCCTCCTTGGGCCGCGCATCATGCAGGAGGCGGTAGAACTCAAAGAAGAGGCGACCAGTACCCTCTGAGATGTTGGAAGAAAGAAGAAGCCATTAGCTGGGGATGTCTGCATCAGACAGTGAGTGGTGAGGCCTGGGCATGGGCAGGGTGAAGGGAAAGGGCCACTGGAGGAGCTGCCAGGGCAGAAATGTCCAAAGCAGATCCCTAAGACCTAAGTGCAGAAGGTAGCAGTTTAGAAAGCAGAGGAATGCCGGGCGTGGTGGCGCACACCTTTAATCCCAGCACTGGGGAGGCAGAGGCACGCGGATTTCTGAGTTCGAGGCCAGGCTGGTCTACAAAGTGAGCTCCAGGACAGCCAGGACTACACAGAGAAACCCTATCTCGAAAAAAACAAAAAACAAAAAACAAAAAAACAAAAAACAAAAAAACAAAAAAAAAAACAAAAAACAAACAAACAACAACAACAAAAAAATAGAAAGCAGAGGAGGGGGGCTGGTGAGATGGCTCAGCGGGTTAGAGCACCCGACTACTCTTCTGAAGGCGATGAGTTCAAATCCCAGCAACCACATGGTGGCTTACAACCACCCGTAACAAGATCTGACGCCCTCCTCTGGTGCGTCTGAAGTCAGCTACAGCGTACTTATGAAGAATAATAAGAAATGAATCCTTGGACCGGAGAGACCAACCGGAGCAAGCCAGGCTGTCCGGAGTGAGCGGAGCTGAACGGGGACGGCCGGAGCAAGCGGGGACGGCTGGAGCTAGCAGGGCCGGAGCGAGTGGGGCCGAACGGGGACGGCCGGAACGAGCGGGGCCAAAACCGGAGCAAGCGGAGCCGATCGGAGTGAGCGGGGCTGGCTGGAACAAGCGGGGGCCGTACGGGGGCGGCCGGGAGCAAGTGGGGCTGGCCGGAGCGAGCGGGGTCGAGCAGAGCGAGCGGGGTTGATTGGAACAAGGGAAAAAAAAAAAAACCCTAAGATGTATAAAATAAATAAATCTTAAAAAAAAAAAAAAAAGAAAGCAGAGGAGGGCACCTACCGTAAAGTCCCTTGCGGGCAGGGTTGACGATGGAGAGGTCATTGCAGGGACTGCCTCCAATCACCAGGTCGAATGGGCCCCACTCTTGGATCTGGGAGAACAAAGGTAATGTGATGGGCCTGCTGTCCGGAGACAGAGGCGGAGGGAAAGAACCATCTATGAGTCCAAGAGGCAGAAGATAAGCCTAGAGAACCTCTAGGCTTATCATCTCAGTGAGCAAACAGAGCAAGGAGGGAACCCTGGGAGGTGCACCCCCACCCCACCCCACCCCCAAGCAGCCTTCTGGGGTGGGGAGGAATTGTAGTGTTGAAACTGCCAGCACTCCTTGAACTCCCTGAAATGGAGACTGGCAGAAGAACTTTCCAGAAGCACTTAGATGACAGGAGCCCTTCTCCAATCCAGAACACATTACCACAAACAGTCCTGGAGCCACTGGGGAGCAGGTGGAGCACCCCGTTCACACAAGCTGGGGACTAAGCCAAGCCTTCAGGCCCTCTAGGCAAGAGCTCTATGTTCTACCTTCACCTCTCAAATCCCCACTTCCAATCTGCTCATCACCCTGAGATGCCACAGAAGATGAAAAATGAGAAAGAAAGGCCAGAGGAGAGGGCAAGAAGGAAGGAACAAATGGGATGAATGGAAGGAGTGGATGGCAATGTCCCCAGGAGCCGAGGACATCCCCGCGCAGGGACATACATGCTTCTGTGTGACGCTGCGGACGTCCCCGACGTACATGATCTTTCCCTGGTGCCGCACCATGCCCACCGTGATGGAGTCCTCACACACCTCGGAGGCAATGTAGCGGTCCACTTGGATGCCCAGGTCCTTCAGCACCAGGAGCCCTGTGCCAGCCAACAGAGAGTAAGCGCTCAACCAGAGCCATCAAACTCACACCTGCTCTTAAGACTTATCTTGCGCCGGGCGTGGTGGCGCACGCCTTTAATCCCAGCACTCGGGAGGCAGAGGCAGGCGAATTTCTGAGTTCGAGGCCAGCCTGGTCTACAAAGTGAGTTCCAGGACAGCCAGGGCTATACAGAGAAACCCTGTCTCGAAAAACCAAAAAAAAAAAAAAAAAAAAAAAAAAGACTTATCTTGCCAGATGCACAGTAGGGGGTCACTGGGGATGCCCCCAGTACCCTTTCCCAAGTCAAGGCAGATCAGCACAGATGTGCACTAGGACTGTGCTTCAGCTCTGCCGAGGTGGGAGGCAGCCAAAGCCAGGAAGACCAACCAAACCTGCAGCTGAGTCAGGTCCAGAGAGGTGGCCTTTTCTTTTTCTTTTTGGTTTTTCGAGACAGGGTTTCTCTGTATATCCCTGGCTGTCCTGGAACTCAGAAATCTGCCTGCCTCTGCCTCCCGAGTGCTGGGATTAAAGGCGTGCACCACCACTACCCGGCTTTATTTTTTTATTCTTTCTTTTTTTGGTTTTTCGAGACAGGGTTTCTCTGTGTAGCCTTGCCTGTCCTGGAACTCACTCTGTAGACTCAGAAATCTGCCTGCCTCTGCCTCCCAAGTGCTGGGATTAAAGGTGTGTACACCATATCCAGGTCTAACAAGCAATAATCATTGTGTTTGTTTGTTTGTTTTCGAGACAGGGTTTCTCTGTATAGCATTGGCTGTCCTGGAACTCACTTTTGTAGACCAGGCTGGCCTCGAACTCAGAGATATGCGTGCCTCTGCCTCCCAAGTGCTGGGATTAAAGGCGTGCGCCACCACACCTGGCTCAATTTAAACCCACCTTTCCCTCCTGAGTGCAGTGCTGGGATTAAAGGCATGCGCTACCACTGCCCGGCTCATGCTTAGTTCTTAATCATTCAGTTTTATCAGCTATATAAACTTGCTATCTCCACTGCCTGAAGAAGAGCAGGCCAGTCTCTCAGGACCCTGCTACTCACCTGTAGCGATCCCATCAAAGAGAGACAGCACACGGATGGGCTTCCTCTTCTCAGCGGGCACAGGTGGGTAAACCTTTGGGGGATCCTAAGTAGTGAACACCATTGATCAGGTCCATGCTAAGGGCTGCCCCTAGTTCCCCATGCTGTGCTGGCCCCTCCATCTGAGAACTACAGGGCTTCTAGGTGGAGCTTCACAGCTCACACATGCCTGTAACCTGCCCAGGCCCCACTGCCTACTCAAGGGCATGAGATGGCAGCCTAGACCCAACACTCACAAATTCCTGGTCATGGTTATTGGCAAAGAACATCTGGAGTCGAGAAGGCCAGTCTTCCCGTCTTCGCAGCAGCCCATAGGTACCCTTATGCCCACACATGTAGCAGTTCCAGGGGTCTTCCTTAATAGCTGCCTGGGCAGCTCCTGGCCCCACCAAGAGATCCACACACTCGACACAAAAGCACCTGGAAGAAAGCCCATCGAAGAGGGGACTGACTCTCAGACCTGACTGGATGAGGTCTAGCAGCAGGAAGGAGTGCCAGCTGGAGCAGCACTGGTCCAGAGCATGTTGGGTGGGTGCAGCAGGCAGTGAGGACCCAGGATGCAGCTCTGCGGGCAGGGGTCTCACCTGCAGCAGTTGTTGTTCCCACACATGAGCACTTCACGTCCCCCACAGCAGATGGTGCAATAGGACTGGTACCCATCGTCGTCATACTGGTAAGCACACTCCAAGAAGCAGTTCTAGGGAGAATGGGAAGGCTCAGTGTGGAGGTCCAGCAGGGCCAAGTGAAGACAAGCTGAGGGGAATTGCCCACCAAGAGTTCCGTCCTGCAGCCTTATACAGGAGAACCCAAGGGCAAGGGCATGGCAACCCCTCTATTGTCAGCGTGCCTGACCTGCCTCTGCCACCCACCCATGCCCATGTGAGGCCAAGACTCAAGTATGAAAGGATCTTTCATGACATAAACCAGAAAAAGCCTCAAATCTTTGAGGTGTAAGTACATGTGAGGGCCCACACCACATCCAGTCAGGCGTTGACTCCCAATGCCAAGAAGCAGGGGAGGGGTCACCTCTTTGGGTGGGTTGTTTCCCTACCTTACAGTTCTGGCACATGCCACCAATGAAGAGTGGGTGCTCCAGGGTGACATTGAGGCTCCCACATGAGATACAAATGTCTGTAAAATAACAGGATGCCGGGCTGGTGAGATGGCTCAGTGGTTAAGAGCGCCGACTGCTCTTCCGAAGGTCCTGAGTTCAAGTCCCAGCAACCACATGGTGGCTCACAACCATCCGTAATGAAATCTGATGCCCTCTTCTGGAGTGTCTTGGGACAGCTACAGTGTACTTACATATAATTAATAAATAAAATATTAAAAAAAAAAAAAACAGGATGCCATGAGCATCTATTCCCCGGAGTTCCTGCCCATCTGGGACCAGAGCCAGCTGAAACAGGACCTACAAAGTGGGTGTCAGAACGGCAGCCAACACTAATAACTCACTTCCATAATCTCAGCCTGGACTACAGAGTGAGTGCAAGGCCAGCTGAGTCAGTGATGTTCTGCCCCAAGACAACCAGCAAAGAGCTGTGGAGAGAGCTGGCTCAAGCAAGCATGCAGGCCCAAGTTCAGATCCCTGCGTACATAAAATAGCCAGGTACGCTGTACCAACTGGACTCAACAGGTTATGGGGGGTTGGCAGATGAAGGTCAGAAAGAAACATGTTGCATTAAGCCCAGTGGGAGTCACAGGGAGAAACTGTTGTGGGTACGATCAAGAGACACTGTATATACATATAAAAAATTTAACATTAAAAAGAAAAGGTGCCGGGTGGTAGTGCCCACGTGTCTAATCTTAGGCAGGCAAATCCCTGTAAGTTTGAGGCCAATCTGATGTCCAGAGTGAGTTCCAGGACAGCCAAGGTTATATACAGAGACCCTGTCTTGTAAAACCAAAATGGAGGAGGTCATCAGGCATATGCATATGAGGGCTGAGGACGAGGGAAGACAGGTGAATGAACTCTTCTTAGAGCTCACTGCTCTAAGTGAGCTCTTAGAGCTCACTCACTCAACTTAGCTAACATTTCTAAGCTTCAGGTTCAGTGAGACCCTGTCTCACAAAATAAGATAGAGAACAACTGAGGAGGACCCCTGAGGTGCCACCTATGCCCCCCACATGCACACACCCACACATGCATGGGTACTCATTCACAAACACCCCAGCAGTTGCCCCCCCCCCATCTCAGAAGCCTTCATCTTCAAGCTATTCCACCACCCAGGCATAGGGTGTCCCGAGGACAAAACCCCATTCATAAGAGCAGGGTTCTCGGTCTGTCCAAGTTCCTCAGGCAGTCCTCCAATCCTACTCTTTCCTGATTCTTCTAGATCTCAAGACCCTGGACTTAGATCATTACCACTGGACCAGGGGAGGCAGATACTGCCTTTGAGAAAATGAAGGATGAAAGAGGCAAGGTCAACTTCAGTCAAGGCCATAAGGATCACCCTTCTCTGATGGCACTAGGATGTTTCCAACCCCTAAAGGACTAGAAGCATCCAATGGATGGAGGGATATGCAGATAGGCCCTGGGCCCACAGCCTTCTCAATGCCACTCTATGCACTATGCCTGTGTGAGGAGCAAGCCCACCCAGTCCCCACACAACACTTACCCTCAATGTTTCTGCACTTCTGGCGTACTTCATACACGAGCCGCTCTGCAGAGAATGCAAGCCTGCATTAGGAGGTTGCCCAGATGGCCCGTCATGGGCACCCAGATGATGTCCACCCCTCCCTCAGAGCTCCCCATTTTTTCTCCAGAGTCAGGCTCCTACCCCTTGTGCGTTCATCAATGATCTCCTTGACCTTAGGTTTCTCTGTTGTGTTCTTTCTGGGTTTCTTGGCTGGTGGGGGTGGGGCATAAGCCGCTGCCTCAGGCTCCACCCACATGTCGGTGTAAACTTCCTTGTAAGGATTCTTCTCTTCTGCACCAGGAAGGCAGGGACCACAGTTAAAGACTGAGACTAGCATAGCACCCACAGTGGGCACCACACTGCCCCAGTGGCTCCCCGTCTCCCAGTTCTGAGATTCTGGTGAGCCGGTGGATGACGTGGTAGCACACACCCTTGGGCTAACAGATGAAGCCTCATACACCATTTCTATTCCGCCCTACTGTGCGGGCTCTGTGGCTCTCAAACTGTGGCTTTCCCAGTCCCGGCTGCACTGGACCAGACCACATTTACCTTCTGGTGGCTCCAGGCCCTTAGGACCAGAGGGCTGGAAGCCACCGAGGGCCCATTCAATCATCTGCTTGTTCTGCACCTCCACAGCCTTGCCACTGTCACTTTCGTCACTGTCATGGCAAGCTGGAAACAGCTTCCCGGCACGGCTGCTGGCCACCTAGAAGGAACAAAAGTAGGAACAGGTTAGAAGATGGAGGAAGCCCAACTCAGAGTGGCAAAGGTGGGCAGGCTGTGGGCAGGAGACCAGCAGGAGGGAGGCTGAAGAAGGGCCGCGGGCTTGGCTAACACAGCTCCGATGTCCAGGGATCCTGGCAGCCCCACCAGTGAAACTCCCTGTAGCTGTGGGGCCATGCTCACCTGGAGAACTTCGTAGATGGCTTTGCGGTACATGGGCTGCTTGTTGTAGGTGGCCTGGTGGAACGCACTGCAGAAGGAGCTCAGTGGCATGAGCTTCTCCACACACACCTAGGGACCAAGCCACCCTTAGATCGTTCCTTCCATGGGACAGTCTCACTCTATAGTCCTGCATGGCCTGGCACTCACTATGTAGCTCAGGTTGGTCTTGAACTTGTGATCCTTGAGCTTCAACAGGGATTACTATACCCAGTTGTTCTCTACACAGTTAAGCCACATGCCTTCTAACTGCTATGCATGAGGGACATTAAAAGTCACTGGGGGCTGGTGAGATGGCTCAGAGGTTAAGAGCACTGACTGCTCTTTCGAAGGTCATGAGTTCAAATCCCAGCAACCACATGATGGCTCACAGCCATCCGTAACGAAATCTGATGCCCTCTTCTGGAGTATCTGAAGACAGCTACAGTGTACTTACATATAATAAATAAATAAATCTAAAAAAAAAAAAAAAAAAAGAGTCACTGGACCCTTGGGGGACCAAGGGCATTGACAAAACCACAAATAGTAACAAGAGGGACCCAGATTAAGAATGGGAAAACATCCACCTGGCCAGCAGGCTTTCTGCTCAGCTCAATGATGGTGGCTATGGCTTCTTCCATTGACCCCATACAGGCGGACACCCAGAAGAAAGTAGGCCACAGGACCAAGACCCCTTTTTCTCTTCCCCGACTTCCTAACCACCAAGTCCAACTCACCACTGAGAACTTGCCATCTCCGAACCACATGACCCAGCGAGTTCCTTCAGCTGCTCGGCTCCGGCCTGTCATCCACCAAGACACAATTCGGCCTGGCCACCAGGAGAAGCCCCGAAGTTTCCCCCACACCAGCTCTCCAATGCCAAAGCCCCGACCATCCTGGAGCCCCAAAGAGCAAAAGTCAATACATAGCAGTCCTAAGCACCGGTCACCCTGAAACACCCCCCCACACACACAGAGCTCGGCCCTAGCCCTGGGCATCTGAGGGATGGCACGAGCCCTATGTGACCATCAGGTGAGAAAGCCAAGCCAGGAACTGATACTCTAGAAGCAGCCAGTAAGAGCTGGCAGCCAGAGAGCTGCTAGAGGAGAACCGGCTCACCTCATACTCGGGCTCATCGTCCGCTGCTTTGGTAGCATTCTTGTCCCCAGCATCCCCCCCTACTGGCTCAGGGGTGGTGGCCACAGTAGGAGATGCAGGGTCTGTGGGCTGCTGCACAGCAGGAGGGCTGGCCTCCTCCACCTTCTGAGACTCTCCAGAGGCCTGGTTCTCTTCCACAGCATTCATTACTGCAATTACCTTGGCTTTCTTCTCAGCCTGGGGAACCGAGGACAGGAAGTCATCTTGACCCCTCCAGGAGTGAGCAAGGCTACTCAGTGATACTTGGATCTTCAACCCAAGCAGCTCATCATGTTAATAAAAACAGCTAAAGCTGGAAGACCTACTCAGCTCTCCTTCCTGCCTCTGAGGAAACTTCTCTCTTGGTCCAGCATCTACCCTCTGACCTTTTGAGGCCAAATCTCACACAGCCAAGGCTGGTCTCAAACCTGCTATGTTGCTGAGAATGATCCTGAACTCTCGGTCCTCTTCTACTTCTTTTTTTTTGTTTGTTTTGGTTTTGGTTTTTCGAGAGTTTCTCTGTATAGCCCAGGCTGTCCTGGAACTCACTTTGTAGACCAGCCTGGCCTCGAACTCAGAAATCCACCTGCCTCTACCTCCCGAGTGCTGGGATTAAAGGTGTGCACCACCACGCCCCGCTTGCGATTACAGGCATATACCACAGGGTTGGCTTCTCAAATATTAATTGTGTACCACAGTTCAGGCAAGGATCTGGGCTCCAACTCTTCCCATCTTGCTTCCCAGCTGAGACAGTGAGCCTTTCCAGGTTCCCCTCAGTTTCTTCTTGGCAATCAATCACAGAGTTCTGTCCCCATGCAGATGCCACTGTAAGCTCACTCACTGTGCTGTTAGTCACATGTGTCCGACAGTGTGACCTAAGGCCTGTCATGTGCTCAGTTATTTGCTCAGTACACTGGATCAGGAGCTGTCTCTGCCATTCTGCCGACAACAAGCCGAGCTTCGCTTATTCTCTCACGGAAAGGTCCCCTCCGTTCCCTCTCTCACACTCTTGAGACAAAGCACTGTGAGCACCAGGCACACTGGTGCACCCCCTTAATCCCAGCATTTGGGAGGCAGAGGCAGGTGGATCTCTGTGAGTCTGAGGCCAGCCTGGTCTATGCAGTGAGGTCCAACATGGCCAGTGTCACATAAGGCAGACTAAAAAAAAAAAAAGCAAACAGAAATAAAACAAACCCCTGCTCAGGGATCCTTATATGTGCAGCCTCGATACCAAGTTCTGGGGGCCACACAGTTCACCTCCATCTAGGGCACATGTCCTCCAAAACTTCAGGCTCTGTCTTCACTATACCAGTGGGGACAGTAGGGAAAGGAACCGTGACCTTGTGTGGCTTTGGCGACAGGGTTTCTCTGTGTAGCCCCAGCTGTTCTGGAACTTACTCTGCCTCCCTCCAGATTGCTGGAATTAAAGGTGAGCATCTTTATACCTGGCCCAACCTTTGAACTTGGAGCCTTGTGCACACCTTCACGAGTGCTCCAAAGTTCCCTGCCCCCACCTCATTTTCTCCACACATTTCCCTAAGAACCCAGACCTATGAAAGCTAACTCACTCTTAAAGACTAAGCATTCATGGCATGGGGGTCAGCGAGTGCATTCAAATAAGTAAATGTAACTTTTTATAAATCTTTTTAGTGATCAGAAAACAACTTGGAGGTAAGTATAGTACACACATCTCTATAATCTTAGCACAGGCAGAACTGTTAATTGGGAGGCCAACTTGGGCTACTTTGAAATCCCTCTTTAAAAAAGCTACTCAGGCGGGAGCTCTAGAACTAGTCAAAGCATTGCAACAAAGCAAAAGCAGCAGACTGGCCCAGGCTCTGTGTGAGTTGCTCGGACCTAAACTGCAGGGTCACTTTTCTTGACCTGAAACATATGTATCAAGAATTCTAAGGATGCTGGCCGGAGCTGTCTATGCAGGCTAGGCAGGTCACCTTTAAGCTGAGAAATCTGGCACCACTCTCCTCCAGGACTCACGTTTTTGCCTCAGGGCAACAACCCAACTTCTTGTGATCCCTAAACCACAGAGGTGGTCATTTGAAGTGCTCAATATTGATAGGACTAGGGAAGCTGGCTCAAGGCTAGGAAAGAATGCATGCAGGGCAATCACTCAGCTTTCCCCAGTCCTACCCTCACCTGGCCAGGGCTCACTCTCCCCTTTCTTCCACCAATTAGCTATTGCCTCCCCCAAAGAGGTGCAGCAAGCTTGGCTTGGGACTGAGTCCTCCTTTCTCCTACCTCCTCTTCTGGAATGGTCTGCAGAAGTTACACACAGAGGTAGACCCCTGCCCAGATGTTGCCCCTCTCCTCCCATCATGCCTTCCAGAACTTCTGACAACCACACCAGATCCAACTTAGGCAGCTGCCTCCAATGACATAGAGACTCTGTTGTGGCTCCTCAGCCAGCACGAGGTAGGAAGCTTGCAGAGGAAAGGGCCTGCTACCATTTCCAGAGCAAGGAATAGCTGGCAGGCAAAGGCTCCTTCCCCAGCTGCCAGATCTCCAAGGGAGTCGTGCCTGCCACCTCCCTTATTCTTCCCCAACAGCTCCTTTGTCTTTCTCCTCACCCTTCACCACAGTTCGTGAAAATTCTTCTCCCACAACTTCCCCAGTTTGTCAGATGCCGCTGCTGATAGCTGCTTTAGCACCCCCAACCCACCAGCACAGAACATATGCCCAGCACAGCTTGGGCTGGCAAAGGAGGAAAGGGGCCTCCAGCAGGACAAGCACAGTAGAGGGAGTTAGCAGCAGGAGGCCAGAGGAAAAGAGGAAGAGGAGGCAGCGAGGGAGCGAGGCCGGTGGGGGAGGGGCTCATTAGAATACTCAGCCTGGCAGTACAACCACCCTCCTTCCCATGTTCACTACCTCTACTCACTCCTCAAGCAGACAATAGGAAAGGGAAGGGTTAACTAGGGGCGCTAGCATTTGGTCTCTAAGCCCTGGAACTGGGCAGGGTCCAAGAGGGGTACAACACCATCCCCCAATACCCATAGTTCAAGAAAACCACTTGGCCTGGAGTTCCTCCACCCCAAGAGAGCCGCTGCTAACTCTACTACGGTCTACAGCTTCTCTGTCCAGTTCCACCTCCCCAGGCAGCTGTACCCTCACCATATCTCTCGGCGACTTCCACTCCAAAGGTCAGAGGTCTGATTGCCTCTGCCGCCAAACCCACGCGGTTTTGGGCTATCCCAGTGTCACAAAACACCGGCTACCCTCCATGACCCTGAGGGTCCCACTACTCTCTGCCATAGCTCACCACTTTTTGGCTGCTGACCTGGAATACTGGGGTGTATTATGGGAGGAAACTGTCTCTCTCCAGAGGCCTAGAGCTGGTAGGGCCTTGAGGCCAACATGGTCCCCCAAGAAAGCACACAGGTCATCAGGAACTGCCAGGCACCCATCAAACCACCAGGACAGCCCAGGCTGCTTCGAACCCAACTCTAGTCCTCTACTGTCTTCAGCAGGGACGTCTGCTCTCAGCCTGCGGTAACCGCTGTCTCGGCTGATCTTTCAGTTCCCTGAGCATGCCAGATGACAATTAAGACCAGTGACGAGTGAGGCCTTGAAGCTCCTAAACTGAAGTGAGTGGGGCGACCCAAATGAGCACCCGCGGAACTCAGTTGGGCCGGAGGCTAACTTGACTCTTTGCAACACTGAGGACTGCGGGGACCCTCCCACCGCCCCTACCACCTCCCCGCCCCCGGTATCCCCAGGACTCTGTCCAGGAACCTACCCATAAGGCCAGGTGCAGCCCCTCTGCAGTACAGCTCAGGTGTGAGCCCCGGCCCGAAGCTCTGTAAATAGCTGCCCGTCTGGGGGAGGGGCAGGGGGCGTTGGGGCTGGGGGCGGAGGGGGCCCGAGGGAGGGGGAGGGTGCACGGGGGGGGGAGGGAGGGAACATTTTCTTTGTCTAGAACTCCAGGTCACGTGGGCCCCACTGGAGTTCCTGGTTGGCTAAGCGCGGGCCGGGGGAGGGGGCCGGCCTCCTATGCTGGCGCTGGGCCAGCCCCTCACCCCGGCCCGAGGGGCGCGGGGGGCCTGGGGGAGAGGCTGGCTAGTCGGTTCTCAGGGCCCCGCCCCTCCAGCCAGCTCTATGGGACGGCCCGCTCTGCTCCCTTCCCCCAACTCTGGGGATGGGGGGGGGGTACATAGGGACGATGGGGACCTTGGGGGAGGCAGGGTGCGTGCAGGCCGCGGGGCACCCAGAGCAGCGGAGGTGGGACAGGAGCGCTGGCTTCAGACAGCCTGAGAGTTCGGGGAGAAAGTTGTAGAAAGTGAGTTTCCGCAAAAGCAACAACAGAGGGGGGGAAAAAAAAACGAGCGCGTGCGGGAGCGCGCTAGCAAGTTTACAGATTAGAGATGAGGCTCGGAGTTTACGGAAACACAGTTTAGGCAAAGTCGGAAGAAAGATGTGAGTGGATAGGAGGTGTCCCACGCAGGTTGAGAGCGCCCCAGGACAATAACTCCACCGCCACGCTACAGGTGAATGGAGGGGGTGCTTTAAAAGCGTGGTTGAAGCCGGACGTGGTGGCGCACGCCTTTAATCCCAGCACTCGGGAGGCAGAGGCAGGCGGATTTCTGAGTTCGAGGCCAGCCTGGTCTACAAAGTGAGTTCCAGGACAGCCAGGGCTAGACAGAGAAACCCTGTCTCGAAAAAGCCAAAAAAAAAAAAAAAAAAAAAAAAAAAAAAAAGCGTGGTTGACAAGTAGACTTTGAAAACTTCCCCGTCCAGTCCCCAAGTCCCCGGGTCACAATGGGTCTTGCTTGCTTGTTTCATTTTTCTGTTCGTTAAGAGCAAGGCCTTCATTCACAGCCAAGGCATCTGCAGCTGTTGAAACCTTTGGTGGTGAAGTACACCTGTAATCCTATAACTTGGGAGACCAGAGATCAGAAATTTAAGATCATCCTTGACTAACACAAGTTCAAGGCCAGCCTGAACATCAGGAGACCCTGTCTCAGCAATTATGTAATAGTAACAGACACACTCTCACTCACGAGCTAATGTCTCCTAGAACCACCAGGTAAAGCGTAGGCCATTTCATGCCATTCCTGAGCAAAGGCATAGTACCCCAAGGTGCGCATTCACGCATGCGCGCGCGCGCGCGCGCGCACACACACACACACACCACTCCTGCCCCCCCCCCATTAGAGGACTGGGACTGGAGCATCAGATACAGAAATGGACACTTGGTCCTGCTCTCAGGAAGTTGATAGATTCTACAAGACTTGGGGAGATGGGGTGGGGGATGGGGGGAATCACTGAAAAGCAAACTCTTGTGTGGTTAACTACCCAAACCACCAAGCAGATAGTAGAAGGCTGCATCAAATGAAGGGTGTGGGTGAGAGATAGGACAGGAGAGATCAGAAGATGAACAAGGATTTGGAGGGAGCAGGCAGGTAGAAGGAAGAAAGAACTCTTCCACCAACCCTCTCAATTTTGACTAAAACTAAATGGCTGAGTAGTGGGACCAGGGTCAAGCAATGAGTGGAGATATTCTGTAACATGGCAGATGTTCTGGAAAAACAAGGTGAATGGGTATTTTACAAAGATTAGCCAGGATTAAGTTTGCAAGATGAATTAGAACAAAGAACTGAAGGTGAATGCCCCAGCAGGGCGCCGCTGCTGTCTGGCTGGAGCGCTGGTGGAAGACCTGATCCCACAGAGGTGACCTTGACACAGGCCACTTAACCCCAAAATGTCTGTTTTCTCATCTTGAAAACAGGGGTGATGACATCAGCCCTCTAGAGCCCCGGAAAACCGATATCCTAAAGACACTGAGGTAACACCCCATGTCCCTGGCTCTCAGCCAGTGGGCTTGCACACACCAGCTAGAACAGGTGCAGGTATAACGAGGTGAAGGGATGGACTAGGAAGGGGAACTCTCCAGCTCATCCTGAGACCATTAGAGCAGGTGGGCAACTGAAAAGGCTTTCTCCATGTAAACTGTGTGGGTCCAGGGCCAGGTCTGATAGTGCACTTTGTAATCCCATCCCCCAGGTCATTTCAAGTTTGAGGCCAGATTGGGCTACAGTGTGAGATGCTGGCTGAAAAAAAGAAATAAAACCTTCGGAGTACAAACTTCCCCTAAAAGAGAAAAGGAGCCGCCCCCGCTTCCCCAGGAAACTCTACTGCCCCACGCACCTTCGACTCTATCACAGCGGTATTTGTCTAGGCCACTTTGTCAGGCTGCTCACGCTGGAAGGAGAAGCTGTGAGCTTGGGGCTGTGCTGTAGCTCCCGGCAGACCACTTTCTCAAACCCTGGTTCGATCCCTAGGACCCTCTCACTTCCTAGAATGGAAGGGAGTTCTGAACTGGCCCATCTTGCTGGCCCCTAACTTTCAGAGATTAAGGACTATAACAGCCTTGTTTCCTGCAGTCTCCACAGGCTCAGTCAACACCTCAGACCTCTCAGAAAGGAGTTAGTGCTCTCTAGCTTGGCTGCACTTCAAGGGTGCAAGCCATGCTGGCTTCTAACTCATTACATAGCCAAGGCTAGCCTTGAACTCATCTTCCTACAGGTGTGTATGCTACACCTGGCCTTCAGGTATTCTTCAGACAAACTCCATTTTACTACATTTTCCAGTGATATTCATACCAGTAAACTGCCAGGAAGTGTGTTGTCAAGCCTTATGCTCCAAGGGGCAAGAGTGCGCGTCCTGTGACAAGCCAGGGGGCTTCCTTTCTTCTGTTCTTTGCTTTCCTGGGACATTAAAGCACCATACAAAAGCTGTGAAAACTTGGGTTTCCAGCTGCACAGAGGTAAGGCGAGCCTCCCGGCCAGATCACTAAGCAGAGAGCAGCACTGCCTGGAGGCTAGGGGTGATGGTCACTCAACCAGCTTGACAAACTTTGGCTCTGAGTTCAGCATCCATAGCATGTGAAGGAGGGATCAATCCTACTGCTGCCGTCACTCACAGGACAGGCACCACCTATAGTTCCTGTACAGCCACACATGGGAAATCACTACATCTTTTCTTCCTTCTATCTGCACTCATTGCAGACACCAGACCCAGAGACATAGCAAAGGCTATGAGGTCAGTGTGAATGGATATCTGCTTTGAACTTGCCCCTCAGTCCACAGAAGCCTCAGTGTGAAGCAGCCAACATTCCATATGACATTCAAGGCCCCCACAAAGTAGACGTCTCCCTAATAAGTACTCATAGCTCCACACTCTGAACCCACCTGCTGCTCCCTCCCACAGGGCCCTTCTCTTTCAGGTTCCACCAGCTGAAACCCTGGCTAAATTATGTTAGCTTACCAGCTTTCTCCACCAACAAAGTTCCTCTAACCCTGGGCTGTCCATGGAAGTAGCAGCTAGTGTATATAAGTTAAGTTAATTAAAATTAAGTAAGAATTAGGCTGCAGTTCCTCAGTTGCACCAGCCATGTTATACGTGTTGAAGAACCACCATTGTGAGTGCACGCACAGAATACAGAGCAATTCCATTATCGCAGAAAGTTCTGGATATGGCGTCTCAGACCCCCTCCCCCATCTCTCCCCACTGTTCTTTATCTCCCACTCCTTTCCTGCTCCCTGCCACTCCACTGTAAAATCTCACAGACAGCTGGCTTTGCCTCTTAGAAAGAGGGTTGGACTCATCTCCATGAGATTACAGCTCCCTAGAGGGCAAGCACAGAATCTTCCTTCCTATCTTCCTGTGGAAACTGTGGACAGAGCACCTTGCTGCAACGGTGAAGGAATACTGCAGCTGAATGCAACAATGCCTCAGGAGCTTCCTGTCTACATGCATCCCTGCATTCAGCTGCAGACAGATCCTGCCCATAGCAGACATGCTAACGATTGCCAGGCAGTCCTGGTTTAGGGCTCTCCCAAGCTGCTAGGAAATGTTCGTTTTCCTATTCCTGTGCAACCCATATGGGGCTGCAAGCAAATGACCAGGACTGGGCTGCTGGCAGTGAAGCTAAAAATAGCCTCAGAGCCAACAGCCTGAAGTTAGCAGGACTTGTTGCTAAGGAAACAGTCAGAGAGAGAGAGCAACCAAGCAAGAGAAAGTGTCAGACATTCACCAGGAGAGCAAAGGCTGGGCTGGGGGACTCCCACCTAGAGATGCTCTGCCTTCTGGCAGCTTCTGACTACTGTTCAAGTGGGGTAAATATTCCCCTGTCCCTCAGTACCTCATCTCCATGGCAACCACCAGGTCTGGGGTAAAGTACCAGCCCCTGAAGGGAGGCCTCTGCCTGGAGCTAGTTGTTATGGCAACATCTCCCCTTTTTGTCATTCTCTCCCTCCCGGCTTCTCCTAAGGTAGGGGCCAATGGGACCAGGAAACACCCGCTAAGCAGCCGGGGGCTCCAGAGGCTCCTGGGAGCCCAGGAAGGCCAGTAAGGAAGGCCACACTGGGCAGTCCATCTTAGTCCCTTAGCCCCTCACAGGTGACCCTGCCAGAAGAGGCCCACACTCACTGGGGTTTAACCCCATCAAGATTACCAGAGGGACTGGGCGTGGTGGCGCACACCTTTAATCCCAGCACTTGGGAGGCAGAGGCAGGCAGATTTCTGAGTTCGAGGCCAGACTGGTCTACAAAGAGAAACCCTGTCTCGAAAAACCAAAAAAAAAAAAAAAAAAAGATTACCAGAGGGAGATTTAAAAATACAGATGACCAGGCCCTGCCAACTCGAATCAGTAGGCTTGGCTGGAGACTGGGGCTCTTTTTAAACCACCATAGGTAATTCTAACATCAGCCAAGTTTGGGGACTTCAGAAAGCTCAGGCTGTGTGTTGGTTACAAGTGAGTAACAGAGTCCTCCAGAGGACTGAGTCCACCAGAAGGGTCGGAGTCACCAACTGAGGAGAAAGCGGTCTAGAAAAGAGGGGCACTCCCACATCTCAATGCTGAGCAGAGCCCCCCCCCCCCCCGCCATCAAAGCAATGGACAAGCTGTTCCCTGTGGCAGAGGGGGGGGTATGGGGGGAGATGGGGGGGTTGGTGGCTTGGAAGCCTGCTTCCCAGCGAGTGCAGCAAGGTGGCACAGATGATTCAAACTAAAAGAAATCCATCTTCAAAGATAAAGTGAAAGGGTCACCATGACAACTGTGGGATGCCAGCCTGATGCAATAGAACCTTGATCCCAGCTCCTAAAAGTAGCATTTGGCCCAAAGTCACACGCCCCACCCCCACTAACCAGATCCATTTTCTGGACCCAATTGTGAGCCTCCCTGAAATACACGGACAACCAAGATAGAGTCAGGAGTACCTGCGGTAGCCAGGCTGGGGGAGGAACATGGGGGGAGGGGTGGGGAAGAAAGAGATGAGCTGCCATGTTCCTCTTACTCACGCCTGTGTGCCCAGGACCCACCACACATAAACCACAGCCCTCATTCAAGACTGCATGCAATTAGATGGTAAATTATGTGGTAGTGATGCTTTCTACATGTGCAGAGGGAAATCAGAGGCTGCCAGAACCAGCAAAGACAGGAGAATTCCAGGGATGTAAACCAGGGATAGATGTAACCTCCAAGCTTTTAGGGCAGGGTGGGCAGCTCTGCACTCACCTACAATGGCATTATCTTCCTGGTAACGAGCAGATGGTGTGAGAAGCATGAGGTAAGCCATGTTCATTCATCCTTAGAGACAGGCAGTGGTCTGAGCCTGCTGACCTTGGGAGAATTCTCATTAGCAGCATCTAATGCAGAAGTTGGAGGATCCTTCCTTCTTGCTGACTCCTTGACTCTGCCCTCCTGTGTGTCTAGCCCAAGCATTCTCCAGCCCTTCCGAGCTCCCTGGGTTCTTTCCCATACTTGGAAGCTCCAATCCACCAGGCCTGCCTGTGGGCTCCTACATCTTCCTCATGCCACCCTGGCCATCCATCTTCTGCCCACTTCCCTGCAGCTCTGGAGCCAGTCCCCCAGCCAGCCTCACTTTTGCCTGCTATGCCTGTACTGTTCCTCTGATGCCTACATCTGGGGGACCCAGGCAAGAGACACTGAGGAGACCTCGGGGGTGGGGAAGGCCATGCGGCATAGACCCAGGTCTTACTTACCAGACAGTGATGACAGGATTCGATGTGACCACCTAGCTTCTCTAACCAGTCTAATGGGTCTAGAGACACCATTTGCCCAATATGGATGGAATTAAGGAAGCTAGAGGGGCTAACACTTGAGCAGAAAGTACCTGAGGATAAGTTTGCTCAAGTGGATGTTGTCACCCTGGAGAAACCTGAGTCTGCAGAGAGGTGCTAATCACCCCCAGCAGGAGGAGTGTGCCAAGAGGAACACAGTATACTATCCCTCCCCCACCATTTCTCCAGAATCCAGGGGTCAGCGGAAGAGGAAGAGGGACCACCATTCTGATTCAGGCATGCAGACCCTCTCAAGTTTCAGGGTCCAAAGAAGATGGGAGGAGCCCAGAACGCTGACTTGGCTATTGCTGAAAACAATGAGGTGGCCTCCATCTCCATCCTGAAGAGGAAATTTAAATCAAAGCCTGGGTCCTTTCCTGCCTTTCCACCTCCCACCCACCCCTCCAGGCTTAGAAAGGGAGAGCTGCAACCCCATCAGCAGGCACTGTCCAATCGCCTGAAGACCTGAGCTGTCACTCAATTCCGAGTGTGATTAATCTGCCCCAGGCAGATTAAACAAACAGCTCCTGGTGACCTCCCTGAAAGTGAGGTGAGGTTCAGTTCTGTTCATTCCAGAGGCCTAGAGGTTCTCAAACAAGCCTCCAGGGTCGGGGCTGATACCCAGCCTGCTGAGGCATTGCACAGAGCCTGGCTTCTATGGCTCAGGACAGGTCTTTGGATGCCTGCCCAAGTGATGGCGGACAACACGTACTCTTGAAAACACTGATATGTTGTTGCTGTTGCTTTGTTAGAATCTTCTCCTGCCCAAGCTGACCTTCCAGGCTCAGGTGATCCTCCCACCTGAGGCTAGTGGGACAGATAGCACACCTAGCTGACCACTGATTTCTGTCAGCATCCTTGGGATGTAAAAAGTAAGATCAACTAAATGTTTGCTGCCTGAACTTTGGTTGCACACACACACACACCCCATTTCCTTGCAAATCGCATCAGTTTTTTTTGTTTTGTTTTGTTTTTTGGGGTTTGGGTTTTTGTTTTGTTTTGTTTTGTTTTGTTTTGTTTTTCAAGACAGGGTTTCTCTGTGTAGCCCTGGCTGTCCTGGAACTCACTCTGTAGACCAGGCTGGCCTCAGAACTCAGAAATCCACCTGCCTCTGCCTCTCAAGTGCTGAGATTAAAGGCATGCACCACCACTGCCCGGCTCGAATCAAGTTTTTTTTGTTGTTGTTGTTTGTTTGTTTGTTTGTTTGTTTTGTTTTTCGAGACAGGGTTTCTCTGTGTAGCCCTGGCTGTCCTGGAACTCACTTTGTAGACCAGGCTGGCCTCGAACTCAGAAATCCGCCTCTACCTCTGCTGGGATCAAAGGCGTGCGCCACCATGCCCGGCTCGCATCAGTTTTTAAACATACAGAAGAATGAATTGTTCTTCTTGTTCAGCCCATCTGAGCAGGAATACAGACACAGGCTGACAGAGGCCAGGAAGAGTGGCAGTTATATGGCAACACAGGGCACTGTGGCTCTGCAAACAATAAAACTGCACTCCTTGCAGCTGTGATGTGAAGCCTGAGGCCAGGGTGACTGAAATTAGGAGGAACTCAGGACAAGGGAGAAGGGGCCCTAGGCCCAGTGGGTGGTGGCTGACACCTACAATTCCAGCACTTTAGTGGCCAGGGCAGGAAGACAGAGAGTTAGATGTTATCCTCAGCTCTAGAATGAGTTAAAGGCCGGCCTGAACTGACACCATGAGACAGACTCTCCTCAAAATGAGCAAAACCAGAAGAAATATTCTCAGTACTCTGGCTGACCTGTTGGCCATCTGCTCCCAGAAGCCGCTCCCTGTCTTGGTCTTGCTTTGGGTCTGTTTTTCTGATTGTCTGTTGGTCCCATGTCACTCATGGTCTATCACAGGGGCTGGAGACAACAGCCTGACCCAGACCAAGCAAAAAATACCATGTCCTGATTTTGATGTAGCAGGGTATCATTCTGTAGCCCAGGCTGGTAGTTCTGCCCTCTATACCTGACCCTCAGTAAAGGTTAAACGTAGCACCCCCTTTACTTCCTCTGCTCTTGCACCCCCTTTCTGAGTCCCCTTACATCTATTAAATCATGTTAAAATGCAGCCGGGTTCTCCCTGCCCACAGCTGCAGACTGAGCCTGAATTTCCCCCCCATGGCAGGAAGGTCCCTATGCTCTGTCCAGCAGCTTCCTCTTTTTTCTTTCTCCTTGAATTTGCTCCCAAACCCTGTACCACATCTCTTGCCACCTCAACATGCCGGCAGCTTCGGCCCTCCCTCTCCTCTCTGCCCATGGTGGGTTTTTTGTTTTGTTTTGTTTTGTTTTGTTTTGTTTTTCAAGACAGGGTTTCTCTGTGTAGCCCTGGCTGTCCTGGAACTCACTTTGAAGACCAGGCTGGCCTCGAACTCAGAAATCCACCTGCCTCTGCCTCCCGAGTGCTGGGATTAAAGGCGTGCGCCACCATGCCCGGCCATGGTGGTCCTTTTTCCAAATTGTGTTCTGCATGGTGATATTCTCCAAGGAAGTCTCTTCCAGGACCTCTGCCCCTCCCCCAAGCTGTGGTTCTCCTCTCTGCTCTACACAGCTCAGATCAGCTCTGCCTATAAGACAGGTTTGCTCAGAGCCTGGCAGCCTCCTTCTTCTGCCATACAGTATGTGTCTCTGGGACAGTCTGTCATTTGTCTCTGGCCACTAGCACAATAAGCTGCATCTTTAGTCAATACTGAGTTAAGTTTGTTAACTCCCTCTACTAAAACACAGAGTTCTTTGTGAAGCTAGAAAGTCAGAGGGCTCGCTCTCCCCAACAGTAGCCATCACTAGGACCTCCCCTGATTAGTGGGCAAAAAAAAAAAAAAAAAATCATGTGGGTTTTGTTTTGTTTTTCTGGTTGCTTTTTTTTTTTTTTTTTTTTTTTTTTTTTTTTTTTTTTTTTTTTTTTTTTTGAGAAAGTCTCACTTGTCCTAGAACTCAAGGTAGACCAGGCTGGCCTAGAACTCAAGGTAGACCAGGCTGGCCTAGAACTCAGGGTAGATCAGGCTGGCCTAGAACTCAGGGTAGACCAGGCTGGCCTAGAACTTGCAGTGCTTCTCTTGCCTCTGTCTCCTGAGTGCTGGGATTGCAGGTAAATGTGCATCACCATGCCCAGGGGCTTAATACAGTCTTGTGTAACTCTGGCTGGCCTTTCCCTCCTAAGTGATGGAGTTAAAAGTGAGCAGCATAGCTGGGTGTGGTGGCGCACGCCTTTAATCCCAGCACTCCCACACTGGAGGCAGAGGCAGGTGGATTTCTGAGTTCAAGGACAGCCTGGTCTACAAAGTGAGTTCCAGAACAGCCAGGGCTATACAGAGAAACCCTGTCTCGAGAAAACAAAACAAACAAACACAAAAAGTGAGCAGTGCCGGGCGTAGTGGCGCACGCCTTTAATCCCAGCACTCGGGAGGCAGAGGCAGGCGGATTTCTGAGTTCGAGGCCAGCCTGGTCTACAATGTGAGTTCCAGGATAGCCAGGGCTATCCAGAGAAACCCTGTCTCGAAAAAAACCAAAAAAAAAAAAAAAAAAAAAAAAAAAAAAAAAAAAAAAAAAAAAAAAAAAAAAAAAAAAAAAAAAAAAAAAAGTGAGCAGCATAATATTCAGTCTGTGCAGTGTTGGGAACAGACCCCAGGGCTTCCTGCACGGCAGGTTAGTCTCCTACCAGCTGCCCACAACCCCCAGTCCTCGGGCTCTTCTGCCCACAACCCCCAGTCCTCGGGCTCTTCTGGGTGTTTTGCTGTGTGTCTGTGCACCACATGCATGCAGTGTCCATGGAAGCCGGACAGGGTGCCCCAGCCAGACCCCTTGGGATAAGAGTTACAGACAGTTGTGAGCTGCACTTAGATGGGTGCACCTGGGTCCTCTGGAAGGAGCAGCCAGGACTCTTACCTGCTGAACATCTCTCCAATCCCTCTAGACTTCTTTTAAGATTTTAGTTATTTTTATTTTTAATCGTGTGTCTGTGTGGGTGAATGCAGGAACCCATAAAGACCACAAGAGGCTAAGGCTGGCAGAGACAGCCCTTGGAGCTGAAATAACACTTGTGAACCCACACATGTGGGAGCCAGGGACAAAAAGGTCTTCTGTAAGAGCTCTTAACTTCCATGCCTCTCTCTACCAGATGTGCCAATATGCCATGGTGGGCTTTGTTTATGCATCTTTCTGCTTTTGAGATAGTGTCTCCCTATGGCTATGTAGCCTTGATGCGCCTTGGACTCACTATATAGACCAGGTTGGCTTCAAACCCAGAGATCCATCTGCCCCTGCCTCCTGAGTACTGGGACTGTAGTCATGAGCCTCCGTATTCAGCTCTGGGCCTTTAGAATCTAAAACAATAGAGATGGAAGGAACACAGCTATAGAGAAGGGAAAGCAAAACTAATGTACAGATTCTTCTATAATCCTTCTCCTAAGGATGCTTCGGATACATCTCTAGGAGATGTGAGCTCCGAGGCTTGCTCAGATCCTTAACTTAGCACTGATGTTTCAAGTAGTGTAGGTGACAGGGAGGCAAGTGATGGATCCTAATTCCAGCCCTTCCCACCCCCAGATAATAAATGTCTAGAATTCCTGGAATTAGGCAATCTATTTCTTTTATTTCTTTCTTTTTTTCTTTTTTCTTTTTTTTTTGTTTTTTTTGTTTTTTTTTTTTGTTTGTTTGTTTTTCAAGACAGGGTTTCTCTGTATAGCCCTGGCTGTCCTGGAACTCGCTTTGTAGACCAGGCTGGCCTCGAACTCAGAAATCCACCTGACTCTGCCTCCCAAGTGCTGGTATTAAAGGCGTGCGCCACCATGCCCGGCTCAGGAGGTTATTTCTAATTACGGTGGTCATGGGATCCCCTTTTGGTAAAGTTACTCTGTGTCTCAGCTGCAAATATTCCTGTCCTCTCCAGGGTGGCCAGGTACTGCCCAAGGGCAAGAGTTGGCTGTGGCAAGAGTGAGGGACATCCCTGTCAGAAGCATCCACACCACTGGCTGCTCCTTTGCTGTTAAGTTTACTGGTCTCCACAGCGGAAGTGATCATATTCTATAGCCCCTCCCACAAGGCCCCTACTCAGGGGGTGCAGGGAGATTGCTTATTAAATGGTGTATAGCCCAGCAAGAGGTGACCCTCTGGACACTCACAGACAGACAGGAAGCAGTCTGTCACAACCCCAGCTTGTAAAGCAAATGGACACCACCACATTTGTTAAAACTCCCAGAAACACAAACGGTCAATAGACATGAGAAGATAACCAAGCCTCACTTATCATCTGGGAAATGACAATTAAAATCCTAACAAGACACCCTGTCTCTACCCACTCTGATTGCAGAATTCAGGCTGACTGGCATGGAAGCGGGATTTCGGTGTTGCTCTTTCCTAGCGATTTGACCAATTTTGTAAAATGCAAAATAAACACTTCTTACACTTGGATTTCTCTTCCTAGGGGTATATCTTATGGAAAAACAAAAGCACAAAAAAGCAGGCTAGGGGCTGGCAAGATGGCTCAGTGGTTAAGAGCACCGACTGCTTTTCCAAAGGTCACGAGTTCAAATCCCAGCAACCACATGGTGGCTCACAACCATCCATAATGAAATATGATGCCCTCTTCTGGAGTGTCTGAAGACAGTTACAGTGTACTTACATATAATAAATAAAATACTTATTTAAAAAAAAAAGCAGGCTAACCCTAGCATGCAAGCAGACCCTGCTTCAGTTCCTAGCACCACAGAAAACGGTCTGAGGCATATAACTAATAATCCAGCCACCTAGGAAGTAAAGGCAGAAAGGGCTGAGGTTCAACATGATCTTCATCTATATACCAGGCTTGGACCAGCCTGGGCTACCTGCGACCTCCCTCACACACCAAGGATATATACTGCCACAACATGCCTGGATAGCAAGATGCTGCGATGGAAACGGCCAGCAGTCAGAGCCTGGTTACATAAAAGCACGGCAATTCCTACAGTGGAAATATTCTAGGAGTTATGTGGTCAAACTGGCCAGCCTTACTGTAAGTGAAAAGTCAAACTGTAAAGTGAAACTACAGAATGGTTCCAGTCACAGAAGCACATATGGCTTAGACCCACAGACGGACAGAGAACTGTGCCGTGTACACAGCACTCAGCAACAACAGCCTCCAAAAGGATTCTGTTATCTACCTGTGTGTGCAACTTTTGAGACTGTATCTTAAAAAATAAATTAATTAATTAAAAAAAAAAAAAAGCCGGGCATGGTGGCGTATGCCTCTAATCCCAGCACTCAGGAGGCAGAGGCAGGTGGATTTCTGAGTTCGAGGCCAGCCTGGTCTACAAAGTGAGTCCAGCCTGGGCTATACAGAGAAACCCTGTCTCAAAAAAACCAAGAGAGAGAGAGAGAGAGAGAGAGAGAGAGAGACTGACTGTATCTTACTCTGTAGCCCAAGCTTGCATGGAGCTCATTAGGCAACCCATTCTGGCTTTGAACCTGTGCTTTCTCCTGCTTCTGCCTCCTGAGTGCTGGGATCTCTGGCATGCACCACTGTGTCCAGCTCTAAAGCATACTGAATTAAATTGTGTGGGGGTTGGATGCGGGGGAGACTTTTAAAATAAGAATGTGTTTGTGTAATACATATATAATGTAAAGTCACTTTTAAAACTGATCAAATCAGCTGGACTTGGTAGCTCATACCTAAAACCCCAGCTCTGGGGAAGTAGGTAAGAAGACTGGAAAAGTTCGAGACCAGTCTAGACTGTTCTACTGTTAAGTCCTGTCTCAGAAACTAGTAAAAACAGGAGCCAGCAAGACAGCTCAGCTGGAACAGACATCTGCCAGCTAGTCCTGATGTGGTCTTGAGACCTGTGGGGACAAAACACAGACTCCACAAAGTTGTCCCTAACCTCTCCACGCACTCCCTAGCGTTCACAGGCACATACACACTAATAATCTGCCTGTGACATGGCACACGCCTTTTTTTTTTTAAGACTTATTTATTTTATGTATGTGAGTACACTGTAGTTGTACAGACAGACAGTTGTGAGCCTTCATGTGGTTGTTGGAAATTGAATTTTTAGGACCTCTGCTTGCTCCAGTCAACCCCGCTCGTTCAGTGCCTGACTGTTCCGGCCCAAAGATTTATTATTACACATAAGTACACTGTAGCTGACTTCAGAAGCACCCAAAGAGGGCATCAGATCTCATTATGGGTAGTTGTGATCCAGCATGTGGTTGCTGGGATTTGAACTCATGACCTTCAGAAGGGCAGTCAGTGCTCTTATTGACTGAGCCATCTTGTCAGCACAGCACACACATTTAATCTGAGTACTTGGGAGGAAGAAACTGGAAGATATCTGTGAGTTTAAAGCTAGCCTGGTCTACATAGAGAAATCTTATCTCAAAATAACATTAAGGACAACAACCAAGCTCCTGTTGTTGCCCACTTGGCAAGGAGCTTTAAAGGCTGCACATTCTTTATGAACCCACACACTTCTGTGTTTAGGACTCTTGCTTCCCCTAGTCCACTCCAGGCCTCAGCTTGGTGCTTTAGTCTCAGAGCCCAGAGAGGGAAAGCGATGAAGTATCACTTGCAAAGTGCCTCCTAAGGTCTAGGAACAAAGACCCTCCTCTTCAGGAATGTGATAGTTTTATTCCAGGCTGGACAGCCTTGGGTGTAGGCAGGGTCTAAAGGCAGGAGGGAGGTAGGGATTCTCTGGCCAGGCCACAGATAGAGATGCTTAAGCCAGGGACCATCCTTCAAGCTGGAGTCAGGGAAGATAACAGATATCCTAGAGCCTGTCTGGAATATGGGACTCCAGCCCCATATTCTAAGTGACTTAGAACCTGGTCTGGGTGAAAGGATTAATGAGTGAGTCCTCCCATCCACCATGGAGTCCTAACACTGGGTTGATTTGGGAGGTCACAGGATTGAAACCTTGGGAAGCAGCTAGAATCTCTATACATGACTAGAGGCTGGTGGGGGTCAGGGCATGAGGGAGCTGCTGTGCCGTGGGTTCTGGAACAGAGTTTGGTCATTTGTTATAGCAGAGCAGACCCAAGACAACAGCTTCCCTTCTCCAGCAAGAATTCCCAGTCAGAGATAAAGGAAATGACCTTTTCCTTATCATCTATTTTATTTCATTTTGTGCAATTTAAATTATCACTTATTTACTTTTTTTTTTTTGGTTTTTCGAGACAGGGTTTCTCTTTATAGCCTTGGCTGTCCTGGAACTCACTTTGTAGACCAGGGATGGCCTTGAACTCAGAGACCCACTGTCCTTGACCTCTTGAATGCTGGAATTAAAGGCATGTGCCACCTTCGAAATCATGGACAGGTGAAAGTATAGCTCTTACCCAATAGCTAAGATGTGAATGACAGGCGTGGAGGAAGCGGGAACTAGGCTGGGAAGGGAAGGAGCTTCGACTTGTATGTGATGCTGAGGCTGAAGCCAAGGGCTTGCTTGCTAGGCAAGTGTTCTCCCTCTGAGCTACATCCCTCACCCTGGGAAAGCAGCTTTAGGGTAAAAAAGGTCTAGGTGAGGCAGAGGCGGGGCGCGGGTGCTAGTGGAAGCTTCCCGCAGGGCATACAAGCCCTTCAGACTTGAGCTTCACACTTCCATCCAGACAAGGCCTGGAGACTTCACAAATAAAGCAATCTCTTTCTGAAATGCTCCCTTCTCTCCTCCCTGAAATCCCTGTTCATCCTCTAAGAGCCCAAAGCCACCTCTAGCTGGCTCTAGTCTGAAGCCTGCTCAGAGCCCTGTGGAGCAGAGCTCCTGGCAGAAGGCTAGAGAGTGTGCCTGAAGAAGTTTTAAAGCTTGCATGGGTGCCTCATTCCAAGGTTAGGAGGTGCTGGCTGGTGGTTGTGCCTGAGCAGGTGCTGTAGAGGCATGAAGTATGTGTGGGGTGGAGGTATCAGGAGTGAAGAAGGCAAGGAGTCAGGAGAGGGGAGGGCAGGTAGTTAGACCTATGAAAGCTTTTCTAGTAAATATGTATATTGGGGAAATGAAGGTGGGTTGCAAAGGCACACACCTGTGATCCCACTACTTTGGAGGTAGAGACCAGAAGACCAGGAGTTCAGGTGAGCCTCAGTTACGTAGCAAATAACAAAAACAACAAACAGACAAATAAACAAACAGAACCCCCAAAGTCAAAAAATGCAAGTATGTGTTATGTAGACCAAGATGAGGGAACCGGAGCACACAACAGGATGGACTGTTCTGTTGAGAAATGCAGGAAGTGTGAGCTCCGGGCACCAGCAGGCCCAGGGAAGCAACATCAGAAGGAAAGTTCAAAGGGTAAAGAGCCAAAGTGAGTCTTAGAGATGGGAAGCAGGCCTGGGGGCTGGAAAGCTAGCACCGCAGTTACAAGTACTGGCTTTCATAGAAGGCCCACATTCAGTTTCCAGCATGCACACGGTGGTGCATAACTATCTATGAATCCAATTCCAAGAGACCCAGCATTCTCGTCTGACCTCTGTGGGCACAACACACGTGGGATACAATATATGCAGACAAAACAGTCAGACACGTTAAAGAAAAAGGAAGAGAAGAGAAGAGACGAGACGAGACGAGACAAGACAAAGGAACTGACCTGCTAGCATCGGTTTCTGCTCGGTAGTCTGGAAAGCTACCTGTGTCTCACCTGCAGTTAGTTAGTCTTTCTCTGTCCCTAGCAGGGTGTGGCATTTAGAGCCCAACTCCTTGAGGTTAGGAAACCTAAACTCTTAAGTACTAGCCCCACCCCCATATGCCCTGGGGGCTTGTAGCCAGTCAAGGATTAAGGGATGTGTAGTCACCATTTAAGTTCTATAGATCTAATTGCACTGGAAGTCACAGAGTTCATTTCACTGATAGAGAGTACATTGTGTTTTGAGGTCTCCACACTCCAGCTCATAGGCTCCTCTAACAATTCAAACTGAATCAATTTTTTCCACTTTTCTGTTAACACCTAGAAGCCTTTGTGTTGGTTGGGATGGGTAAGCAGACTCACTAGGAACACTTTTAATAATTGCTGAAGCAGGGAACAGATACATGCATATATGGTTAGATCTATGCATAGATTATATAATAAAATCTCCCATTCCACTTTTGTGTATATTAGCAAATATTCCTAATTTTTTCCTTCTGAAACAGGGTCTCACTATGTAGCCCTAGCTGGCCTGAACTCCCTAGATAGATAAAATTGACCTTGAACTCAAAGAAATCAACTGGCCTTTCCTTCTTGAGTGCTAGGATTAAAAACATGCAGCACCAAGGGCTGGAGAGATGGCACAGAGGTTGAAAGCACTGGGTGCTCTTCCAGAGGTCCTAAGTTCAATTCCCAGAACCACATGGTGATTTATAACCATCTGTAGTGAGATCTGGCGCCCTCTTCTGGTATGCAGGCATACATGCAAGCAGAACACTGTACATAATAAATAAATCTTTAAAAACATACACCACCATACCTGGCCAATGCTGCTAGTTTATTTTTTAAATTATTATTTTTGTTGGGAGTGGTGTCAGGCTGTGTAGTTGGAGAGGGGCTTGAACTATGTGGGGTCCCACAGACTCAGGTGGCATCAAATGTGTATTTTCCTTCTCCAGTTTCCCAAGATCTCCAATCTTATATATTTTTAATTAAAAATTTTTAAATGCTACTTACACCCTGTGTGAGGCTCAGTGACAAGTACCCTTACTGGCTGGGGCCAACTTGACCACTCAAATCTTTTAAAATTTTAGCAGAAACCTAAAATTGATTTTTTTTTTTTAAAAATCTTCATTTTCAAGCCAGGCAGTGGTGGCACATGCCTTTAATCCCAGCACTTGGGAGGCAGAGGCAGGTGGATTTCTGAGTTCAAAGCCAGTCTGGTCTACAGTGTGGGTTCCAGGACAGCCAGGGATACACAGAGAAACCCTGTCTCAAAAAACAAAACAAAACAAAACCCCAAAAACTTCATTTTCTGGGAGTGGGAGAAATCCTCCTTATTGTGGCTCTGGGTGGCCTCCACGTGATGCTGAAAGACCCCAAAGTGTTTCCCCCTGAAATGTACAGCCTTTGAATGCTCCCCCAAGGCCTGTTTCCCAGTCTCTGAGAATGCAGCCAGTGAGAAGCTCTTTGTTAGCAAGAAGACCTAGCCTGACTGTCTGTGTCAGAGACCCAGAGATAACTCCAAGGACAGCTCACTCCCTCTCTTTGTTCCTTCAGCAAGGCTACCCCACCCCCCTGCCCAGAGAAGAGCTGTAGCCTAACTCCTCCCAACTCCTCCCAACTTCTCACTTTTTTCTTAAAAGCCCCCTACTGTTGCTGCTCCTGGTCGAGCTCCCCAGCCTCTCAGGGTGAAAGGAGCTCGTCCTCAGCTAGCTGATAAATAAAGTCCTCTTGCAATTTGCATCAAGACCGGTTCTCATAAGTGATTTGGGGTATCGCCTTTCCAGAGTCAGAAAGAGAGAAATTCCTTACAATTTCTAAGTCTTTCATTTTG
>LR756402.1:761598-777059 GCA_902729485.2 Mus minutoides | reverse complement strand
AATCTCTGAGAATGCAGCCAGTGAGAAGCTCTTTGTTAGCAAGAAGACCTAGCCTGACTGTCTGTGTCAGAGACCCAGAGATAACTCCAAGGACAGCTCACTCCCTCTCTTTGTTCCTTCAGCAAGGCTACCCCACCCCCCTGCCCAGAGAAGAGCTGTAGCCTAACTCCTCCCAACTCCTCCCAACTTCTCACTTTTTTCTTAAAAGCCCCCTACTGTTGCTGCTCCTGGTCGAGCTCCCCAGCCTCTCAGGGCGAAAGGAGCTCGTCCTCAGCTAGCTGATAAATAAAGTCCTCTTGCAATTTGCATCAAGACCGGTTCTCATAAGTGATTTGGGGTATCGCCTTTCCAGAGTCAGAAAGAGAGAAATTCCTTACAATTTCTAAGTCTTTCAATGCTTGAGGGAGACCAGGCCTAGGTCACTACCTCAGCACCTCTGCCTGAAACAGATCCTCTCTGATCCCCAAGGTCCCGGGAGAAGAAAGAACAGCCTACTGTCTGAAGCTGTACCGTGAGTCTCAGTGCTAAAGGCACTCCTCTCAGACCCTGACCGAGCTGCCCTTTCTCCAGACTTTCAGAAGCATGCTTTCTGTCTTCCTGGATCCCAAAGGAACTAGAAACAATAAAGCAGCCAGAACCATGACCCTTCCATCCCCTTGCTTGGAACTTTCTCTAGGGCCAGCAAGCACATACTGTCATATAGTCTGAGGTCAAAACCCTGCTTTCTTCCCCCCTGTGGGTGTGGTGCCCACCATCCTCCCTTCCCACAGCTGACCTTAGGGGACTAATGGCTGCCTAGATCTTCATGTGGCTTCCCCCTTCCCTTTCCCAGCTCTGGGCTGCTTCCAGCTCTCTCAAGCTTGACTACCATGGGGCATGGTATGAGAAAGCAGCTTGCTCTCACACACACCACTCCTAGTCTCCTCGGCCCCAAAACTGCTGCTCTTCCTTTCTCATTGCCCCAAATCGTTGGCATCTCTGGGCATGAAATTCTGAGCCTCTGCCTCTCCGCCCTCTACTGAGTAGGCTCCACAGACCCTGCCTTCTCACACCGTTGTCTCTGCAGTCCCAAGCTCAGCTTCCAGCTCCCTGGCATCCCACACTGAACTCTCCAACCCACCAGCCAGTCCTCCCACCAGAGGAAACAGCCCAGGCCAGACCTACAGTACTGGCTGTAGCAGTTCTCTGACCTTTCTATCAACATGCCCTTGATCCCATCACCAAAATCCAGCGAACTGCCTGTTGCCATGGCTGTCACCTGCACCTGAGTCATTTTGTTCACTGTCCACACTTCTCTAGACACTCAAAGAATGCAAATGTCACCTCTTCTGAGAGACCCACTTGCCCACGCACTGCAGGTCCCACTGAGCTGCCAATTCCCCTCGGTTTTGTCCTTCTCACTCATCAGAACATCAACTCTATCCACAGGTGCCAGCGCCATAAGCACAGAGCCTACCTATGTGCACATACTACCTCATGCACAGCTAGCACCCATAACACGATAAAGGACAACCGAACTTCATACTGCCTAGTAGCGGTTTCCTGGAAACACTAGGAGTTAACCCTAGGGGGAAACAGTCTCAGCTACGGCCCAACAAAAGTCCCAGAGGGCGGCTAAAACTGACTTTCTGTTTGCCAGTTCCACACTTGGCATCAAGCATAGAAGGCGTCTCACCTCCCTTTTCCAACGTGCCAGCCACTCATCCCGTTTCCGTTTGCTGATGTAGTAGGGGTCCCCTGCCTGGAAGGTGAGTCTTGGCATGGGCCGCTGACGGAGGCTGGACTCCCAGCCCAAGCCACCTCGCAGTCGGCCCCGGGAGCCCTAGGACAGAGAGACAGACAGGTATTAAGGCGGGCACAGGTACTCTGCAGGGTTCATTCCTCCTGGAGGGGAAACTGAGAGGTCACTCAGCCCAAACAGAGTATAGAAATTTTGGCTCCTGGCCAGAGGGGCTGACCCGCTGAGGAGGGATTCAGAGTTGGCAGGGACTCATGAACAAGGCAGAGAGGGGAAGCGCTTGATCTCTGGAGGGGGATGAGCTGGCTGCCTCACTAGGGGACTTCCAACCTCCACCCCTACTTCCTCTCCCTTGGGCCCCCCTCACACACACTCGCCACAGTTGTCAGAGGTGGCTTTCTTCTAGAACCAGGATCCACAGAGCCCTGGGGGTGAAGAAAGCACTTGCCTCCGTTTTCATGGATTCCATGGTGCTCTGCTTCTGCTCTTTGCCTGTGGAAAGGGAAGAACAAGAGGACTGTTGATGGAGTCATGGAGCTGGATCAGAGGAGCCTGGGGGCCTCCATGGGATCAGGGTCCTCCTAGTGTTTGCTTGTTCATGTGTCGTCCACACAGACCATACCCATGTGCCAGGCAAGTCCTGGAGCAGAGAGAGACCCTGGTCCAGGTTCTGGGCCCAGGGACACAGGAAGAAGACAGAACTTAGGGGCATGGTTTCTGGCCTTTGGACCCTGGTCTCAAGTACACAAAAGGGGATCTGAAGTAGCCATCATCTGCTGCTTGACCCCAGCCCTCACTCAGAGTGAAGAACAGGAGGGTGGAGGGGCAGAGCAGGGGATGGGCTGAAGAAGCCAGACTGTTACTCCTTCTCCTGGGGTAGGAAAAGGTGTTGGGGCACAGACAATGGGGCCAGCGGAAATAGACCCCAGGAAACAACTCCAATTACAAATAATTCTAAATAGTATGGCCCTGTTACCAACATGGAGACTGCCCTCCATTCCTGGCTATTTCTCAGGTTAAAAGGATTTTTGGGTGGGGGTGGGGACAGGGTTGTTCCATGTAGCCCTGGCTGTCTTGGAATTTGCTCTGCAGACAAGGCTGTCTCAAATTCACAGAGATCTCTGCCTCTCTCGGGTGCTGGGATTAAAGGTGTGTTCCACCCAGCACAGTCTGGATTCCCTCTTCACCATGACCCCCCCTAACCTCGGCTGTGTCCTCACTGATCCAAAGTGACATGTTCTAAGCACTGGTGTGAGCACTGAGTGCATGAACAGGGCTTGGCGTACAGTAGGTACATGTCAGCATGCCTCCCTTCCCTAAGGAACTCCCTGATGCACACATTTCTCTGTTCCTTTGGCTTTTCTCAAAGTTCCGGGACTGGGCACTGATCCCAGTTCCTGGGAGGGACATCTGGACTCGGAGCAGCAGTCTACACAGCGCCATCTTTAGGAAGGACTCTGTGCCTGTATAGGCCGGACACGAGGGCAGCGACATCTTCCTGCCATTTCTGCAGGCTTCTCAGGCTCCTCTCCCAGGCAGCCTCACGGCAGGCAGCTAGCTGTATGGCTTTTCCTATTAAGTAGGGAAAATTCGGCCTCCTTTCTTCACCTAGGTGCCTCAATTCTTTTCTTTGAGACTGAGATAATACAGAGCTTGGGCCCAGAGCAGGAAGGTCACTAAGGTTGGCTCATGTAGCTTGGTGTGCATGGGGTGGGGGGGGTTGGAGGTGGATGGGTGCAAAAACAAAGAGCCCCAAACGGAAAAAACAGCCCCTGCTACATCTCCCAGCTCAGGAGCGGAAACCACCCGCAGCATTTATGGCTCCGAATCTTTAGCTTGGACGTTTCCCCTACTGTCAACAGACAGACCTGAGGTTTCTCTCTGCACCTGCCCAGAGCGCTCTGTACAGCCACGTGTGCCGGGCTCCATCTAGAGGGGCTGGAGGGAGGGAGGGAGAAGGGGAGGGCAGAGGCCCTGCTGGTTACCCCGTGGGCTGTGAAACTCATGGTAGGCAGGCGTGTCGCTGGGCCTCGTGGAGGTGGTGCGTGGGAGGAGCGTGGTGGCTATAACCCTTGTGTGGGTGGGGGGTGTACGCCCTCCCAGTACAGGGTATGTGGTTGGCCTTTTAAGGCTTGTCTCACCCGCCACGTCTCTTCTTCCCTGTTTCCTCCATGTCCTTTCTCCCACAAGTCTGCTCCCCACTTTCCATGGGGTTCCCCCTCAGGCCTGCCTCCCACTTCTAGGGCAAGCCCCTCCTTCGGACCTCGGTGCTCAGCCCATGACCTAGGCTGCCAGAAGGGGGCGCCTGCCCTGGATCCCGGCTCCTGCTGAGGCTGCAACAGCTGCTGCCCCAACCATGCAGCAGCCAGAGGAGGGTAGTGAGTGAGTGAGGAGTCCAAGTTGGCTCAGGCTATTAGACTGTGTACGGGACCTAGGCGGTTCCTGAATATGGTCCTTCCTACCCCACTGGTTTTTAACTATGTTTACCAGGACTGATTTATTCATTATTTTTTTTTTTTAATTTTTGTTTTTTTGGGTTTTTTTTGTCTTTGTTTTTGTTTCGAGACAGGGTTTCTCTGTGTAGCCCTGGCTGTCCTGGAACTCTGTAGACCAGGCTGGCCTCGATCGAACTCAGAAGTCCCCCTGCCTCTGCCCTCCAAGTGCTGGGATTAAAGGTGTGTGCCACTACTGTTTGGCCTGATTTATTCATTAGACTATAAGAAATTTTGACCTGAAAAGAAAACATGGTTGAGTTTGCTAAATATTTCACAACAGGCCACGGAGGCCGGTGAGTGGCGCTGTACTCGGATTCCAGGGCTTCTGACTGACACGCACTGCCACCATTATCCCTTGTGTCCTTTGCCAGTCATCCAGGCCCAGAGTCTCCCAAATGGAGACTTCTTGAAAAAGTTTCCAACTGGTTTCTTTCTGGAATTTTTTCCCTGAAAGACTGCACATGCCTACATGAGTTTTCTCACTGTCAGTCACATGCATGCACGAACTCACGCACACACTCTTCCCCTTTCCAGCCTGGCCAGCAGACCACAAACTGTCTCTGAACGCCCGAGCTCTTACTCCCATATGCTCCTGGCTCAGACTCAGAGTCCCTGGGCTAGGTGCCTGTGCCTTCCAGAGTGGCTCTGGAGGACAGGAACATGACTCCAAGGCACCTCAGGTCCTGGGGACAGAGGAGGTCAGGGGCTTCAAGCACTTAACCTGTTGGCCAGAGACTATCCAGTAAACACTACTCCAAGTTCTCTTTACAGTGAGACAATATACAGGTGACATGGCAGGTGCCAGACTTACTCTAAGCATGGTTACTGGTTCATGTTTGTCCTCACACTCACTCTGAGCAGAGCAGCCTTGGCTGACTCTCACCCAATTCCTCCGTTACTAGGTTTTATGTATCCTAATCTGGCCTCCAAAGCTATAAGAAGCCAAGAATGACATTGAACTTGATCCTCACGCCTCCACCTATCAAGTACTGAGACTACAAGCGTGAGGTGCCACACGTGGCTTCCCTACTTTCTTTCCCATTAGAAAAGGAGAGAAAATCAGGTCTTCCTCACGTGGCCCAAGGCTGAAGCGAGAGAGAAGAGGGCTCTCAGAAAGCACGAGGATCTTTGAGGTAGAGCTACAGATTCTGCGTCTTGGCTTCCCGGGTACTATGGACCACAGCTGGCCAGAGGACCCTGAGCACACTGTGCAGTAAAGGCAGGCACCCTGAGTTTCCAAGGAGGATGTATGAAACTCTCTGAAAAGAGCCTTGGAATGAGGGGAACTATCTCCTCACTGAAGTCCTCAGCTGAGATGCAGTCATTGTCAGCTGACTACTGGAGCTGTGGCCAGACCCCATACACCAACACATAGGCCAGAGCCTCCAAGAGGCCACTGCCCACCACTCTTGGATGTCTAGGGTCACCCAGGAGTGAGTCTGACCTGACTCCCCAAGGTCAAATGGAAGTTGAGACTCGGAGTGTACCTATCATGCTCAGACCTTGACTGAGTCCCCAACCCAGGTTGTCACCTCTTCTTGAACATTTCTTTACCTATTAGACCTCTGCTGTTTGGTGGCCTCCCTTTATCTCTTCAGATCTCTTTCGCTGGCCTAAAAATTGTCAGAGAAGGACCGCTTCCTCCCCACATCCGAAGCAGCTTCCAACCTCTCATCCCCCCTCCCAGACCTTGTGAGCCACTGGGAATCTAGGTGGAAAGTCATCATTTCCAATCACAGCCTGTCACGTCAGCCATGAGATGGCGGCCACCTGCCACCCAGTGCCTGCCACATCCTTCCTCCTGGCTCTCTCCACTCCAGTCTGGTGGCTTCTGTCAGGTCCCTGATGTTCTCTCTGTTCTCTCTCACCTTAGAGCCAGTCTGTTCTCACAATCTTCTCCCCCCACTGCTCCTGTGACAGGCCTCAGCACATCCCTTGATAATGACCAGACAGCCAGGGCCAGCTTCAGTTCTGAAGTCCTAGCTGCTTGTGGCTCTGTATCTGTCCCCTTGCCCCAGGAACACTGTCCTTCAAGCACAACAGCACATTTGGCTCTGCTGTCATTATTTTGTGTTGTTTGGAGAGGGGAGGCTGGCCTAAAACTTGATAGGTGAAGTATGTCCTTGAACTCCTAACTTTCCATCCTGCTCCCAAACCCTGAGATTTGCGCACCATAGCAGTTACTGCAGTGCTGGGTGTCTAATCCAGGGCTACTTGTTTAGTCCTCATGAAACATTTGAAAGCACACAGTCTCTAGCCAACTGTGAGGTCCTTGAGGACAAGAGCCAGGTTTCTGGATGGTTTCCACAGACCAGCACAGGACCTGGCACACACCAAACATGTCTAATATACACTTGATGGCTGACTGAGTACCTAAGAACTCGGATGCAGACAGGGAAGCCCTGGAGTTAAATAAACCCTCAAGGTCAAAGAGCAGCCTTAGAGCTTTGGCTCTATCCTGCCAGGTGGGAGGGTCCTGGTACCTGCCTTGGTGTGACCCCAGCACTCCTGAGGTGCATTGAAGGAACACAGTATCTGGCTAGGAAAGGTACTGAGCTCTCCAACATACGTGCCACAGTGAGCTGCAAGGAGGTGTCTCTGCTTCCTCTTCTCTCTCTGTTCACACACTCTCAACACTCCTATGAGGCCTGGACAGTTCAAGATCCACACGGTACAGAGCATCAGATCAGAACAGAGAGGCTCAGGAGTACAGTGCTTTGCCTAGCATACATGAAGTCCTGGGTTTGATACCCTGGGTCCAAGCCTGAGAACCATATAAAAACAGGATGGCCAGCCAAGATGGCTCAGGAGATAAAGGTGCCTGCTGCCAGACCTGACAATCTGAGTTTGAACAGGTTTGAACACGATGGAAGGAGAGAATAGAATCCAAGTTGCCCTCTGACCTCTTCATGTATGCTGTGGCATACTCAAGTGCCAGACACACACACAGACACACAGACACACACACAGACACACACACACACACACACACACACACACACACGCACGAACATGCACATAAATAATAAAATATGCATCGTGGTGCCTAGTTGTACAATCCCAGAACTCTGGAGGTAGAAGAAGAAGTAACAGAAGTTCAAGGTCCAGGCTAGGCATTGATAGTGCATGCCTTTAATCCTAGCACTCAGGAAGCAGAGACAGGCAAATATCTGAGCTTGAAACCTGGTCTACACAGTGAGTTCCAGGCAGCCAGGGCTACACAGTGAGACTCTTAAAAAAAAAAAATTCCAAGAACAAAAAGTTAAAGTATTAGAAGCCCGAGGCCAGGTTTAGAGGCCAGGAACAAGTCACTTTCTAAGCTGTACTTTCTTCCTGGTTAAGAGGAGGCTAATCAAACCTCTTGAACAAGATTGTTTGGAAGAGAAAACAGAACAACAAATGCAAAGTGCCTCAGAGAGAGCTTAAATATTTGCTGAAAAGTGAATGAAAGAGATTTCAAAATAAATTTGGAAACCTCTTTTCTGGAAATGTTCCCTCCTCTGCATAAATATTAGGTTTGGATTCGTGCAAAATAAGTTATGCCAATTAATCAATTTATTCATCCCACCATACACATTTGGAAGAAAGACTTTTTGAAATAAAATGCACATATGCAAAGCAACCTGGCAGGCCCCGGAGGATCAAATGTGATAATGGAGGAGGAGGCGCACTGTAAACTGTGAAGCCCAGAACACGAGTAAAGCGAGCCGTCCTCATTACTCACATGTTTACAGCTTGCTTGGCCCTGAAAGCTCTGGCTTAACCTGAAAGAGAAAAGTGGGCGACTTTCCAAAATTCCAGGGCTGGGCCATAAAGTCCGCAGATGGAGAGGTCTGAGCAGGGCCGTATGCAGAGGGCCTCCTCCTCCAGCCTCCTCTCAGTGCCCACTGCCACAACCAAGTTTTCTATGGAATCAACCAAACTGCAGTGTGTCAGGCAAGACCTCTGCACTGGGATAGGTAAACACTGCACCTGCAGGCCTCATGAGCCAAGGCAGGGTCAAGTCTAAAAGTTAAGTGGACCATCTGGCAGTGGAGGGAAACTGAGGCACACAACCAGCATAGGCAGAAGGAGAGGCACCTATTACCTCAGTCTAGCATCCCTTGGCATTAAGCAAACAAACCCACTGTTGCCTGTTGCCAGAGCCAGCTTTTTTTTTTTCCCCACAAACAGCCAAAACTCCAGATTTTCATTTGGAATTTCTTGGTTTTTAAATACTGGCAGCTAATTTTTTAAAACCTGTTAACCACATTAGGTGGGCCAAGTAAATACATGCATGTGCTGTATTGACCTAGCTTCTAGACCATCACCACCACCCGGCCCACCTTTGCCCATCATCCTGAAACCTGCCATAGACTCAGAAGAGCCAGAAGAGGGTTCCCTGAGGCTAGGACTCACCCTCTCCTGCAGAGGCTCCACGGCCCTCCTTGGTCACACAGCAGCCATTCTCCACAGCTCTGGAGGCTTCTGGTGGGGTCTCAGTTCCCTCTCCTTCAGCTGGGGCCCCACCCTTCTGCCCTGCAGCTGGGCTCCCCTCCTCAGGTTGGGGTTCACTCCGCTTCTCCAAGTCTCCATTGGGTAGCAGATCTGAGGGACTAGAGTCCTGGGCTATGGGCTGAGACTTGGTGGTCACTGCTGGGTCCTTGGGGGTGTCACTGCTTTCCACCTGGAAAGATGAAGAAGGACAAACATAAGGACATAACCTTCAAAGGTTTAAGGGTTCAACTGGTGGGCCAGCCTGATCCCACAGTGACCCCAGGATATCCTACTGCATTCTATCTCACTAGGACACAGACTTCCCTGCAGCTGTACATGCAGGCCAGCTGGTAGAGTGCTTGTCTAGCAAACATGAAGCCCTGGGTTCAGTCCCCAGTACTGTGTAAGCCAGGCACAGTGGTGCACATCTGTGATCCTAGCACTCACCAGGTAGAAGCAGGAGGACCAGAAGCTCAAGGTCATCCTTAGCCACACATTGAGTCTGAAGGCAGCCAGGGCTACATGAAACCCTGCCTTAAAAAACTAAAAGCAGGGGGGCTGGTGAGATGGCTCAGCGGGTAAGAGCACCCAACTGCTCTTCTGAAGGTCTTGAGTTCAAATCCCAGCAACCACATGGTGGCTCACAACCATCTGTAAGGAGATCTGACGCCCTCTTCTGGAGTGTCTGAAGACAGCTACAGTGTACTTACATATAATAAATAAATAAATCTTAAAAAAAAAAAAAAAAAAAAAAAAACTAAAAGCAGGGCTGGCAAGATGGTTCCATTGGAAAAGGTACTTGCTATGCAAGCTGGGTTACCTGAGTTCAATTCCCACACCAAAGAGAACCCACTCTGTAAAACTGTCCTTTGACCCTGAAAACACTCTTGTGTATGTGCCCAGACACAGATGAACATAATAAATAAAAACATAACAAGAAACTAAAACAAAACAAAAATGTTCCTCATGCTCCATCATTGAAACTGGATCCTTCCTCAGGAAATTCAAATGCCACCCAACCAATTCCAGCTGCCAGAGGATGGCCTGACTTCAGCTCTTGGAGCCTTCCTTCCATGCTCCCCTGGTGACAGTGGTGTCAGTGTGGTCCTTCACAAGAAGCATTTCTCTGGGGGCTAGAGAGATGGCTCAGCAGTTAAGAACACTGATTGTTCTTCTGGAGATCCTGAGTTCAACTCCCAGTAACCACGTGGTGGCTCACGACCATCTGTAATGAGATCTGATGCCCTCTTCTGGTGTGTCTGAAGACAGCTACAGTGTACTCATATACTTAAGGTAAAACAAATCAATCATCATCATCATTCTCTGGACCTAGCCTCATAGCATTCTGTCCCCCAGCTCAGGCACCCATAGGTTTTCAGACCAAGGGTAACCAAGGGCCCAAGCATACAGGCCTGCCTGGAAAAACAACAGGCTGCTTCATCCCCTGGTGCCTAAGGTCAGAACCTGCTAAGGCTCCTACTGGTAGAAACTAATTAAACCAAATAACTAAACTGGCTGTCCTCACATTGTCCTGGAACCCCAGTTCCCTTTCAATGTCTCTTGGCTTCCTAGGGAAGCAAGACAAGGTGCCAGAGCTCTGTTCCCTGACTCTGTGTGTGTGTGTGTGTGTGTGTGTGTGTGTGTGTGTGAGCACCCGACTACTCTTCCAAAGGTGATAAGTTCAAATCCCAGCATCCACATGGTGGCTCACAACCATCCGTAACAAGATCTTGCGCCCTCTTCTGGAGTGTCTGAAGACAGCTACAGTGTACTTACATATAATAAATAAAATAAATCTTAAAAAAAAAAAACACCAACTCCTGAATTCCTGCTTCTACCACCTGAATGACCTTGTACTTCTACCCACTAAGCCAAGTCCCCAGCCCCATAAAAATTTGAATTGTGGGGAGGCAGAGGCAGACGGATTTCTGAGTTCGAGGCCAGCCTGGTCTACAAAGTGAGTTTCAGGACAGCCAGGGCTATACAGAGAAACGCTGTCTCGAAAAACCAAAAAAAAAAAAAAAAAAAAAAATTGAATTGTGCAAACCAAAGCTAAGCTGGCAAGATGGCTCAGCAGGTAAGGGTACTTGCTGCCAAGCCTGAGGACCTGAGTCTGATGACCAGGACCCAATGTTGGAAGGAGAGAACCAGTTGCAAGTTGTCCCCTGATCTCCTCCATGAAAGGAGGTCTGTTGGTCTATCTATCTGTCTGTCTCTCTCATGCAAGTCTCAGTCTCTCTCTCTCTCTCTCTCTCTCTCTCTCTCTCTCTCTCTCTCTCACACACACACACACACACACACCCCTAATAAATAAAGGTAGACAAAAATTTTTAAAGAAATTAATTGGTTGGTTTTTTTTTTGTTTTGTTTTGTTTTGTTTTTTTTGTTTGTTTGGTTTTTTTTTTTGGTTTTTCGAGACAGGGTTTCTCTGTGTAGCTCTGGCTATCCTGGAACTCACTTTGTAGACCAGGCTGGCCTCGAACTCAGAAATCCGCCTGCCTCTGCCTCCCGAGTGCTGGGATTAAAGGCGTGCGCCAACTCCTATATTACTACCCCCAAGTTATTTTCTCCCTGAAAATCATTAGCAGCTTGATAACATCCTTTTCAGCCCCCACCCTCATCCCCAATAGGGTTCCAGCATGTGGCTCTGGCTGACCTAGAACTCAAGGAGATCTGTTTGCCTTCACCACCTGAGTGCTAGAGTTAAAGGTGTGGGAGCCATACTCCATCTTTTTAGACTTTTCGTTCCATCTCAGGCTAGAGAGATGGCTCCTGGTTAATAGCTCTTAGGTTCAATTCCTAGAAACCCCAATTCCAGGGGTTCCAGTGCTCTCTTCTGACATCCACCAGGCGTGCACATGGTGATCATATATACATGCTGGCAAAACATTCATATACATAATTTTAAAATAAACAAAATAAAACTAGGTTTCATGTAATCTAGGCTGGTTTCAAACAAACTTTATATCTGACTTGACTCTTGATCCTCCTGTTCTATGTGGCAAGGGCTGGGACGGCAGGCATGTGCCAGAGGCCTAGGTTTCCTTTTTAGACTTTTCACAGTCACATATAAGCTACGAGTTCGTCCACACATTCACACACATGAAATCCAAGATCGTGTTTTATTATGCTACCCAGAAGGTTCTAGAACTCACTTCTCCCCTGACAAATGCAATGGCGTCTCTCCACACTCGTGCATATGGCTCTCCCTCCTGCTCAGTGGATGCTCTATGACTCACACCAACTGTGGGTTCTGGGGCTGAGCTGCTTCCTGCTGTAGAGAGCCCTATGACTTCCAGTTCCCTATAGCTAACTCTATCTGCAGTGCCGTCCCAGGGGACCAAGTATAGAGAGAAATGCCAAGCTTGCCCCTCAGAAAGGCTGCAGCATCAGCACATAGCCTGAGAGGCGAGAGCTGCTGGCTCCTCCTCTCACAGCCTCCATTTCATGTCTGGGATGGAAGTGTGAGCTCACTGCTATCTGGCGAGGACACCTGAGAAGTGGCAAACGCAGAGTCTGACTGTGCCTCCTACTGAGAGCCCAGCAGTTGGACTGTTGATCCACCAGTCTATGCTTCAGGCTCTTCACCTGGGAAAGAGAACATGCTGAGGAGATACATTGCTGTCTGCCCCAGCAGCTGGGGGTTCCAGAGGCTGCAGCACAAAGAGGAAGTGCCAGGTGGGAGGGAGAAAGCCTCCACAGGCATGCCAGGCAGCTGCATCAGAAGAGAGGAGCAAACAGTTGACCACCCACTTCCTTTATACCCCAGCTCCCAAGCCATGTGTCTGACCCACCTCAGCATGGAAACTTCCTCTGTCAGTCTGTCAGTCTGTCAGTCTGCAAGGTTGAGGTGAGTCACGCATGAGAGAAGGTCATGCCTCGTTGCCCTGGTGGACACTTTCCAGGGACCAGTGGTACCAGATACCGCAAAGCCAACCTGTACTGCAGGGAGGTGGGCAGGTTGCACTTGGACAGAAGCAATCTCTCTCAGATGCTGTACTGGCTAGTTTTGTGTCAACTTGACACAGCTGGGGTTATCACAGAGAAAGGAGCTTCAGTTGAGGAAATGCCTCTATGAGATCGAACTGTAAGGCATTTTCTCAATTAGTGATCAAGGGGGAAAGGCCCCTTGTGGGTAGGACCATCTCTGGGCTGGTAGTTTGGGGTTCTATAAGAGAGCAGGCTGAGCAAGCCAGGGGAAGCAAGCCAGTAAAGAACATCCTTCCATGGCTTCTGCATCAGCTCCTGCTTTCTGACCTGCTTGAGTTCCAGTCCTGACTTCCTTTGGTCATGAACAGCAATGTGGAAATGTAAGCTGAATAAACCCTTTCCTCCCCAACTGCTTCTTTTTTTTTTTTTTTTTTTTTTCAACTTTTATTAGATATTTTCTTCACCCAACTGCTTCTTGGTCATGATGTTTGTGCAGGAATAGAAACCCTGACTAAGACAGATGCTTTCTCTCTTAGCCACTCTCTCTTCACTGTAGGCTTCCCCTACAGAGTGGCCCGAGATCATCCTAGAGGCTTCCTTCTTGCATGAGGATCATACAGCCTCCTCACCCAAGGACTCACTTCCTGTTGGTACCAACTCCATAGCCTTGGGAGCCAGGAGTGCTCTCTCTGCCTGGCCACAGTCTTTCAAGCACACTGTATAGGTGCTTCCCCACCAGCCCTGCCAGAAGGATCCCCTCTGTAGTAGCATCAGACACACCCAGAGGTGGGAGCCAGTACACAGGTGGATGAAGAGATGGGAATCTACCACACAGCTGAGCTGTAAGTCTAGGATCAGCTCAATGGCTGAAAGGCCCACCCCTTCCCATTGGTCCAGCCCATTCCTCACCCTTCCCCATTTTGGTGCTGGGAATTAAACCCAGAGCCTTTCTTCTGTGTATTATGTAACTGCTACAGTGAACTAGATTCCAGCCCCACCACCATCAGGCCCTCTTCCTAACACCCCCTATCCTCTCCTGCTTGACTCTGGTTACTACTTTGTTTTGTTTTTTGAGATTGAGACTCACCTAATCCAAGCTAGCCTCATGCAGCCAAGGCTAATCTTAAATTCCTGATCCTTACCTCCCCACCACTTGGCCTCTTGAGTGCTGAAATTACAAGTGTGCCCTCCCACCCTCGGTTTATACAGTGCTGGGGTGGAAGACTGGGCTTCATTTGTGCTAGGCAAGCACTCTACACAGTGGACCACTCCATTTCCTTTGAGTCACCACTGACCTGAGTTTCAAGGGAACGCATGACTCCTACACCATAGCTGACCCCTGGCTTCTCCTAACCCTCCAGACCCTGAACTAAGCATGGCCTCTCCCTAGGGCTCTTGGGACCTGGGCAACTGGGCAGAGTAAATCCACCTACAGGATTTACTCTACCCAGAGGGAGGAAGCCAGACTGCAGTCAATGGACCAAAGTAGCCTCCCAGTTTCTGGGGAGGAGCTGGGGGCTTACCAAAAGGGGCTGGAGAGATGGCTCAGCAGTTAAGACCACTAACTGTTCTTCTAGAGGTCCTGTGCTCAATTCCCAGCAACTACATGGTGGCTCACAACCACCTGTAATAGAATCTGACACCCTCTTCTGATGTGTCTGAAGACAGCTACAGTGTACTCCTATACATAAAATAGATAACCCTTTTTTAAAAGAGGGGTGGCATTTTGAACAGACCTTCGAGTCTGTTTTGAGTTCCCTCCCTTCCCCTGTCCCTATCAGCTCCTGGACTCCTGGAACACAGGGACTGGGTTTAAGCCAGTTGGATGTATCACAGAGCAGGACCACAACACCACTCCATAAATATTCCCAATGGCTCCATTAACAACAAAGACTAGGTTCAAAGTTCAAACACCCACCTTATGAGCCCAGAGGGAGCTCTGGCCCTGTGGTCGCGTCAGAGTGTCACACCAACTATTTCTGTTTGCTTTACTTTGACAGTGCCTCTGAAGATGACAGCACCGGCCTGAGACAGACATTCCACAGGTCACTGCTGGCCATCTTAGGAGGCACTGAGCACAGCTGCAGGAGAAGCATGGGAGAGGCAAGAGCAGCAGTGAGGACAGTGAGGACCTTCTCCTCTGACAGCAGCAGTGAGGACCTTCTTCTCTACAGGACCAGGGAGAGGGATGCTCACTAATGACCCAGAATTGAGTCAAACCTGGTCCCTTTGCCATTGTCTGCTTCCCCCACCAACATGCGTCACTCTGGGTCTGTCAGCCCTGCCGTCAGCCTATGCTCAGTTCTGAAAGCCCTCATCACACAGATGGCAGATGTGGAGAACGGCTGGGTCCAACCTCACCCCAGGACTAGTAGAGTCTACCGTGGTTCGCACCCCCAGAAGTTCTCAGAGTTTGCTGACCTTTGTCCCTGTCTCTAGACACCTCTCCCCTGCTTCCCTGCAGCCAGCACCCTCCTCAGCCTCTGCTTCACGAAACACATTTTGAGCAGAGTTCATGGGTGGTTCCTGCCAGGGAAATACCACTGTTCCCCTCAGGACATTTGGCAATGCGGCAGAAGATTGGTTTGGTGTCACGTGTCACATGCTGGCAACTAGTGGATACAGGTTGTAGTGGCTATCCCTGGTTGTCAACTTGACTATATTTGGAATGAGCTACAATCCAGAATTGGAAGGCTCACCAGTGACCCTAACCTGGAGGCTTGGATATAGAAGTCTCTGATCTGGATCTTGGTATGGAGGTCTTGATAGCATACCGGCTATGGATTCCAGAAGATTAAGACAGAGAGTTCTCCGAGCTCAAG
>LR756402.1:695248-761498 GCA_902729485.2 Mus minutoides | reverse complement strand
AAACCATTGTTGGGAATTGGACTGCAGACTGTAAGTCATCAATAAATTCCTTTACTCCTTAAGTTCTGTGACTCTAGAGAACCCTAACTAATACACAGGTCAAGGATGCTGTTACATGCCCTAACATTTACATGGCTAGCCTTAAGGAATACATAAAAAAAAAAAAAATCTAACAACAACAACAAAAAAAAATTTCTGCGATAGCTGGCTGTGGTGAGCCAGGCCTGCCAATTGAGCACTTGTGAGACTGACATAAGAGGTTTGCTACAAGTTCAAGGCCAGGTCTGGGCTATGTAGGGAGACTTGTCTCAAAAAATAAAAATAAACAGAACAACCCCCCCAATCCATGATAAAGTATATATAAATTTTGTCTTTTTAACCATTTTGAAATATAAATCGACTACATTCATGTTCTTTGACCGTCACCCCACATAGGAGTTCTGCACCCCATGGTAACCCCTGGCATATGCCTTGCTCCCACAGCCCTCACCATATAGATGACAGATGTGGACAGCTGCTGGGCTCAGCCTCATCCAGAGAACTGTGTCCCCTGTGGCATTCCTCACCTCCAGCCCCAGGCCACACTGTTTACAGAGCTCCCACTGACCATTCCAGCATTCACCACGCTGGGGTAATGGCTTTTTTACAGTGTACCTCCCTTCTGGACTGTGGGCTCTGACTTTCCTTTCTCTACCCCAGGATCCTAGCGCCCAGCAAAGGACATGGCATCCATTCTTTGATAGAATCAAAAACTTAATTGTCTCAAGGCTCCTGAGGCAATATGTGGAGTCCGTCTGAGGAAGATGGCTCCAAGGCTGGCCTCTGCTCACACCCATCCCTCATACTCTTCAGCAAAGCTCCCACGGCAACCCAAGTACAGGACAGCCATCTGAAGGACAGTCACCTCCCAGGCTGAGTCTCCCTCACAGGCAAGTAAGCTTTACTATGAAAAGAAGGGCAGCCCACCCCCACCCCCAGTTCAAGGGGGAACTAGGGGTCAATCAAGGAGCCTCCTGCAGGGGCCTGGCTAGACGCTAACCAGTTCAAAGCCCCTGCCACCCACACAGTGCTCCAGCTAACTCTTTGCTGCAGTGTAACCCTGGCCCATCCTGCCCCTGGTGAGGCCATGCCCCTCAAAGCAAAGCCAAGGGGGTTAAAGTACCATGCTCATCCTACTCCAGTAGTGCCACTCCAGAGTCTTTGCCACTCTCTGTTAAACCTGTCCCAGCTTAGCATTGTCCCCTCCACTTGGTCATTCCCTAACCTTTCCTGGCTTCCCAGATAATGTCTTTCCTGAGGTGGAAAGAGATGCTGTGTGTGTTGCATCTGTTAATATTCTTAATGAAAACAAAACAAAACAAACAAACAACAAGGAAACACCTTAGAAAAGCAACCTAAGGAAGGCAAGGTTCATCCCAGGACACGGCAGTGGGAGCTGAAGGCGGCTGGCCACACTGCATCACAGCCAGGGAGCAGAGACGAGCGTCGGCAGCCAGCTTGCTCTCTCCGTTTTTATTCAGTTCAGGATCTCAGCACAAGCAATGGTGCTTCCCTCATTCTGGTTGGTTCTTCCAACTCCAGTGAATCCACACTAGCATCTCTCACAGACATACCCAGAGGTTTGTCTCTTAGACGAGTCTCAGTCCTGTCAGGTTGGCAGCCAGTGTGAAGCATCACAGGTACAGAGTGTCCAGGTGAGGGTAAGAACAAGGAAGCAGGCCAGCTCTCCTAGGTAACCGCACTGGACAGTGCTGCATGCTAGAAGAGAGGCTGGTGTGGCTGGACCCCCGAGGAGGACACAGCGGCTGGGACCAACACACCTGAGATCATTGTTACAAGTGGTCCTAGACTGTGTGCCTCCGGCAAGGAGTCAAGATGAGGCAGAAATCAAGGTGGTTTTTGTTATTTTTTAAAATTCATTCCCCAGTAATACCAGCTATGCTTCCCCCCCCCACAACCTCCACCCATGTTGATGGGGAGTCCAGCATGCCCGGCAAGTGCTCTACCCTGAGCTCCACCCCCAAAGCCGGGAGCAGCCTTCTACAGTGATCTCTAGCAACTTTGTCTCACAAGGTCTCTGACAACAGCCTGACAGTGTCCCTCTTGAGCCACTGTTGGGGCCTGGGGCTTCTCCTTTTACCCCATCATCTGACCAGCGAAGGACGCTCTGTTTTTCTACACCGTCACCAGGCCAGCATTTGCCTCTGCTCCCTTTATTCCCACCCCTTAAAGGATACAGAGTAAGAATACAAGGTGTGACTGTGTGTGCCTGTCAAGAAGCTGAGTACAATGGCGCACACACACCTTTAATCTCTATACTCAGAAGGCAGAGAAGGCAGATCTCTGGGAGTTTGAGGCTAGCCTGGTCTACATTGTAAGTTTCAGGACACCCTGTTCCAAAAATAAAATAAAATAAAACAAACAGTAAACCCCCTCAGGTCTCTTGCATACTATCTTTCCAGGTAAGAATAGTGTTAACAGAACCTTGGTCCCCACGGCAGGCTGGTAGGCTCACAGCCTACCCCACCTTGCTCAGCCTGGCCTCAGCAGGACCTGCCACTTTTCCTTGGTTCCTGCCTTCCTTTAAGGGCCAGGGAAGCCCCACATTTCCCAGTATATTTTCCCTGGTTTCTTTGACCCTCAAGGTCCACACCTGCTGGCACCCCCCCCCACTGGCCACCACTGGCCCCCCTCAGAATTTTCTTGTATGCTCAAGAGGGCAAACCTTAGGAAGAGTTAAACCCCCCATGCCCCATCCCATCTGTCTTCCTCGGGCCCTCTGGAAGGCCGCTGCTGGGGTGTGACCAGGAGCGGCAGCCCAAGACTAAGAGAGCCTAAAATCAAGGAGGATTGGCCATCAAGCCTCTGCTTAAATAGCTAGCAAAGCGCAGGACTGGTCTGGTAACAAGGAGGGGATTTAGTTCTGTTGAAGAAGAACCAAATGGCTCTTAGACTGGAAAATAAGCCATCCTGCAAAGCCCTAGGAGCCGTAAAACTGCCCAGGCAGCAGAGGCTCAGCCCGGTGCTGCCTGGCTTCCCCCCACCCGGGCTCTGTCCTTCTGCCCTATACAGCACTGCCCTCTGGAACTCACTCCCTCCAGGCTGTGCAGGAGGCTGCTATGGAGTAAGTAGCCCAGCCTGGCTCAGCTGAGCTCCGAGCCAGCTCCCACCCACTCCTCCTCCCGCCCTTGCTGGGTTATTCTTAACAAGAGTGACCTCAGAATGCACCCTCCAAGCAACAATAACCCTGGAGGAAGTTGGTGGGTATAAATCTCCACTGATATGCATGCCTCTAGCAAACAGGGTCTGTCACCCCCACCAACCAACCCCAGGGTCTGGTGGGCCAAGGCAGAAACTGTCTCTCTGCTGCCCCAACTAGAACCACCCACAAAGAACAAAGACCTCTGCAGAGCTGTCTGGGCTTGTGACCACAGCTCTACTTGTCACAGTGCAGGGTCTTCAGGAGCCGGTGAGCAGGGCACCAGCCCTCTCTTTCCACTGAGCCGCACACACAGGCCTGATTTCACATGCCAGTCTCCTCCCCAGCCCACAGGCCCTGGCCCAGGTGCCAGCTCCCTTCCTAAGGCCCTCCTAGCCCAGCAGCTGGCTTCCTGTTTCCTGTTGCTTTGCAGTATCTTGGCTTTCCCCAAGGCAATGCTGCCAACACAGCAGGCCCAGGCCTACTCTGAAGCAGCCTCACCTCCCAGGCTCTGGACCACCCCAGCCTCCCTGACTATCCCTGGATTCCCAGGATTTGTGTCATATTATCCTTCAGTTACATTTTCTTTCTTTTATTTTTTATTTTTGAGACAGGGTCTCACGTTGCCAAGGCTAGCCTTGAACTTGATGCTGGCTAAGGATGACCTTGAACTTCTGATCCTCCATATCTCAAGTCCTGGCATTATAGGCATGTTTATGTGGTGCTGAGTGCCCACTGAGGCCAAGGGAGCAGAGGAGGGTGTTGGATCCCTTAGAGCTGTAGTTAACAAATGGTTGTGAGCTGCCCTGTAGGTTCTTGGAATCTGAGACCCAGGTCTTCTGGAAAAGTAGCAACCTTAGTGGAAAATCAGGACCTGGTGCACACACAGCAAGCATGCTACCAACTACACCACACACCAAGGCCTCAGCTTTCTCTGTGTGGTGTTTTGAAACAGTATGCATGTTTTCAAACAGCCCTGCATTCATATACTAACTTAAAAAGGCTTTGGGGACCCAGGCTCCCAGGGAGAAGAGAAGCAGGGAGCTCACAGTAGGGGGATCCAAGAAGTGAGACTTTTAATTATTATTGGGGTGTGTGTGAGAGCTTGTGCGTTTGTGTGTGCGTGTGTGCATATGTGTATGTGTAACACACACATTCATGCCATTGGCACTCTTCCGAAGGTCGGAGGACAATTCCTGAGAGCCAGTCTCCATCCCACACAGATTCTTCAGGCTTTGACCTACAAAGTCATCTCGCTAGCCTGAGGTAAGTTTTTGAACCGGCCTTTTCAGGTGACAAAGTGCTGTGCCATCAGCCTTTTTATTCTTGGTCTCGGTACTCGATTGTAGGTAATGAAATAAGTTCTATTTGGCAGACATACAAAGGAGCCGGTATGAATTGTGGCAAGTTCAAGGACAGCCCAGGCTACAAAGTGTCTTTCTCAAAAACCAATCAGCCAGTGGAGGAACAAGCTCTACTTATCCAGGGTAAAAGCAAATCTGAGATTTCGGAGAGCACTGGGAGCTGTAATGGGGCTGGATTCTAACTTCTCTATTTGCTAAGAAAGTGTAGCATTGTAAAAACAAAACAAAACAAAACAAAACACCTGAACATGAATACTAATATTCATTATTAAAAGATGGGGTGGGAAGAGTTATGGGAGGGCTGGAGGTGGAGGTCAGGGGCTGAGCACTTGGCTGAAGATGTTAAGCTAGGTTTGAGTGCCACTCAGTGAGTAAGTATGTAAATAAGTAAATAAATTAGATTGCAGTTTAGAAACCTCAAGCTCCTAGACACTGATTCAGAGTTCTCTGTGGACAAGCAGCACCCATGGCTCTGATGGTGAGGCGTGCAGACCATTTTGGTCAAGCAAGTACCTTCACTGGCTGAACTACCCCTGGGCCTGGGCTTCACTTTCAAGAGAGGCTTGCTGGGGTTTGGTTCCAAGGGAAGAGGCAAGTAGGGCTATCAAACCATACAAGTAGGGAGAATGTGCCTGGAGCACCCTGTGGGGCAGCAAGAATACAAGGTTCTTCTGTCCAAGACAGGGTAAGTGCTGAGCACAGGGTGGAGGGGCAGGAAAAGGGGACAAGAAGGAGCCAGAAAGTCAGGGGCAGTGTTCTGGAGCTTGTCTTTTTTATTTTTATTTTTTTTTTTGGTTTTTTTCAAGACAGGGTTTCTCTGTATAGCCCTGGCTGTCCTGGAACTCACTTTGTAGACCAGGCTGGCCTCGAACTCAGAAATCCGCCTGCCTCTGCCTCCCGAGTGCTGGGATTAAAGGCGTGCGCCACCACGCCCGGCTTGTCTTTTTTTTTTTTTTAAAGAGATGTATCTATTTATTTTATGTGTGAAAGTACTCTGTCTTCATGCACACCAGAAGAAGGCATCAGCTCCCATTACAGATGTTTGTGAGTCACCATGTGGTTGCTGGGAATTGAACTCAGGACCTCTGGAAGAACAGCCAGTGCTCTTAACCATGGAGCCATCTCTCCAGTCTTAAGAGAAATAGAGTCCATGAGCCAGGTGGGGTGGCATATGCCCTTAGAGGCAGAGGCAGATGGATCTCTGTGAGTTTGAGGCCAGCTTGGTCTACAAAGCAAGTTCCAAGACAGCCCGGCTATTACATAGAGAAACCCTGTCTTGAAAAACCAAAACAGAAAGAAAGAAAGAAAGGAAGAGAGGGAGGAGGGAGGAGGGAGGAAGGAGGAAGGAAGGGAGGGAGGAGAGAGGAAGGGAGGGAGGAGGGAAGAGGGAAGAGGAAGGAAGGAGGGAAGAAGGGAGGGAGGAGGGAGGAGGAGGGAGGGAGGGAAGGAAGGAAGGAAAGAAGGGAGGGAGGCACAGAGGAAGGGGAGAAGGGAGGGAGGGAGGGAGTCCTACAGCTGGAAAGATGGCTTAACCACTAAGGTTGCTACTTTTCCAGAAGACCTGGGTCTCAGATTCCAAGAACCTACAGGGCAGCTCACAACCATTTAACTACAGCTCTAAGGGATCCAACACCCTTCTCTGCTCCCTTGGCCTCAGTGGGCACTAAGCATATACATGACACACAGACACACTTGCAGGGAAAACACCATACAGATAAAAATAAATAAAATAGAAAGAGAAAGAAAAAGAAAGAAATGGAAGTTGGTTGGGCTCAGTGGCACACACCACACACTTGTAACTCCAGAGGGCCAGCCTGGTTAATATATAGTGAGTTCCAGGACAGCCAAGGCTGCATAGTCTCACACACACACACACACACACACACACACACACAGAGAGAGAGAGAGAGAGAGAGAGAGAGAGACAGAGACAGAGACAGAGACAGAGAGAAACAAAGAGAGACACAGAGAGAGAGTTGCTAGACTCTCAAGAACAGATCTGCTGCCAAGGAGCTTACTGCTGTCACTATGCTTCTCCAGTACACTAGATTGAAAGGTAAGTTTCCTCTTTCCATGTGAAGGGCAAGATGCAATAGTGGGTTCTGAGAAGTGAGCTGACCTGATCACCCTTAGCTAGGAAACTAACACAGCAGCACCCAAGGACAAATGTCTAAGAATCTGTTGCACAGGTTTGGGGACAAATTGAGGAGGCGCCAAAGGTGTTTAATTTGGGGACTGGGGAAGCACAGATGTGTAGCTGAAGCCCTCTGTCCAGGGCTGCAGAGTAGAGCTCACATGAAAGAAGCTCTCCTCCCAGGCCACACTTGGCATCTTTCTCAGTTTCTCCTTCATTAGCTGCCCTCCTCAGATCGGCCTGGGACACACAGGGATGCTCCAATGCTCCTAGGGAATCTAGTCCCAGAGCTGCAGCAGATCCCACAGAAGCCTGCTGAGCGCTGCTGCAAAGGAGAAAAGGACACCAGGAGGGAGGAGAAAACCTGGGCGGCACCTGCCCCACCAGAGCTAGGAACCCAGACTGAAGCCATCAGTAGCCTGCAGTAACAGGAAACATCCCCAGGTGGCCTGCCAGTAAAAGCCTCAGTCTATAAGCTGACTTTCTGTTCCCTCCAACACATAATGTTCCGTTCTTGCCTGGTCCTCTTGGAGGTCAGAGAGAGAATTTGGTCCCCTGAACCTGGAGTTACATATGATTGTGAGCCACCAATGGGTGCTGGAAGTCAAACCGGAGGTCCTCTGCAGGAGCAACAGGTGCACCAACTAAGTCAACTCTCCAGTCCATTACAATTTTTTTTTTTTAATTTTTCGAGACGGATTTCTCTGTATAGCCCTGGCTGTCCTGGAACTCACTTTGTAGACCAGGCTGGCCTTGAACTCAGAAATCCGCCTGCCTCTGCCTCCTGAGTGCTGGGATTAAAGGCATGCGCCCGGCGCAAATTTTTTTTTAAAATTAAAATTTTTTTTTTTAATTTAACTCTTTAGACAGGGTCTCACATAGCCAAGGATGGCCTCAAACTCACTATTTAACAAAGAATTACCTTGAACTTTTATTATTATTATTTTGTTTTATTTGGTTTTTGTTTTTCTTTTTTTTTTTTTTTTTTTGGTTTTTGTTTTTCAAGGCAGGATTTCTCTGTGGCTGTCCTGCAACTCACTCTGTAGATCAGGCTGGCCTCAAATTCACAGAGATCTGCCTGCCTCTGCCTTCTAAGTGCTGGGACTAAAGGCATGCACCACTACCACCTGGCTGACTTTGAACTCCTGCTACCACACCCAAGTGCCATCATGCTATGCTCAATATCATACAGAACTGAAATCCAACCCAGTGATTCATGCATGCGAGGTGAGCACTCTACCAACCAAGTCTCCTTTATCTTATGTCCCAGACTCCTCAGTGGCACCAGCTTTTCACGGGGCTCTCTCCACAGGCCTCTCCTCAGAGTACAGGTGGCTGCAGTGTCACCCAGAGCTGGACCACATCCACTTGATGTTTGCATAATGTGTACTGAGAGGTCAGTGCTGGCCCCACCCCAAAGGCCCACAGCCTGGTCTGTGGACACTGAAATTATGCGAGTTTATTATCTGGCACACGCTGCCCATCTGGGCTCCACTGTTCTGTTTGCAAACACCCCAGGAGGTACACAGGGCAGGTATTCCTGACAGCCCATTTTATCAGGGAGGTCACATAGCTCAGAAGCTCCAACCATGACATTCTTTCTCCTGTCAAACTGATTGCCACAGTACCAGGCAGGGACGAGTCTAGCCCTTGCTCTGCAGAGGACTGAATTCATCTCAGGCACCGTAGAAGACCCTGCCTGCGGTCTGGCTGTGACTTGTTCAAGCTCTGAAAGGTGGTGGCTTGTGAAATGGATATTTGAACCGGGTCTGCTGATCTCCAAAGACAGTATTTTCCTTTCTGCACCAAAGCTGGATTCAGGCAAAGGCTGAATGACTCCCACCCAGTCCTCACTTGGCGAATTATTTCCTCATACCCTCTGACCCCAGACTTTCACCCTCTCTCGGTGCTGCTCCTGCCTTTTGATTCCAGACCGACAAATTGGAGTCAAAGGGTCACTGGCTCTTTATTTGTTACATGTGGTGACTCTGGGTCCTCAGTAACTGGAGCGTAGAAATTTGCTCTGCAGATGGCAGGCCGAGGTGCCTCAGGGGGCGAGGACATGCCCGCAGTCAAATGGAGCCAGCCGCTCCTTCACATACCTTCACCCTTCAAGGTGCTCCAGGGTGAAAGACAGAAGCATAGGGACTCTGCTGTGCAGCTCCCTCAAATCGGGGATTCTTCTGAACCTTCATGTTATTCTTCCATTGTCAGGTGGATTTTTCATTATAGGCCATAAAATATCTATGTGTGCTTTATTATTAAGATGTCCTAAATTACTTACCAACTAGTTACCTAACTTCCGCCCTTCCTTCTTGCGTCATGCAGAATTGGCTGTGGTCCCCATGTGCTCCCCGCAGGTTCCCAGAGCCTCTGACCTCTCTGGAGCCATCTCCCTAACTAGATGTGTGAAAATCGCTACTCCCCGCTGCCCCAAAGAAGGACTGGTACCAATCTGGGGCTGCTGTTCCCCTCCACCCTCCTGCTCCTCCTGCTCCAAGGTTACCATTCTCTGCTGGTAGGGCTAAGAGAAAGGAACCAGATGGCTTTGCTAGGAAATAATTATCCACCCTTAGGCCTGAGGGAGGCAAGCTCTTCCAGCCCACAACTCCACCACACCCACCAGCTCTCTCCATCTTGAGCAGCCCTGTAGCTCCCCTAGACCTCAGCATGGGGCCAGCAGCACCACAGCCAGTCACCCTGCAGGCCTTCAGCAATGCCTGGGGCCTCTTGCTGCATGGCTTCCTTTTTCTGGAATCAGCTCTGTCTAGCCTCCGTCCTCCTGAGAGCAGACAGAGGACCATGGTTAGTGTACAGCTCTGTGGCAGGGCCCACACGGCCAGACTCAGGCTCTCAGTCCAGCTGGGGAATGTGGCAGGCTTTCTGGGTACCTTTCCAGTGGGAAGCCAGGGGTCAGAGCCAGGTTGAAAATCTCAGCTTCCACATCCACAGACAAGTTCCCTGGCCTCTAGTCCAAAACTGGAGGAAATGTGGAAAGGAAAGGTAGGTTCAAAGATGGAGGATGTAACAAAGCCCTACATCTGGCCTTCATGTCCCCAAGGCTTTGTGGATAGACATCGCTGCCGTCCACAGCACAGGCACAGTCATGTGAGAGAAGACACTCACCGGTGGGTGCTTGCGCTTCCGGCCAGGCCTCCCCACCTTTCGGGCTGTGGCGCTGGGCTCCTGGCGCTCTTCCTTGCCACGGCTCTCCTCCTGTTCCTCTCCTTCCTGTAGACACAGACACACCCTGTAAGCCAGAGCTGACCCGAGAGGCATTGTGTTCCAGGATACCTGGACTGGCATGGGCCTCTTCCTGTGCTACCTCCACAACAGTCACATTTCCAGGGCTGTGCCATGCTGTACCCAACCCTCCTGTGTGGTAAAGTTGAACCCCATCCCAGTACATCCAGAGGGCCGGGGTACAGCTTCAGTGGCAGAGTATTTGCCTAGCACGTAGAACACCCTAGGTTCAATCCCAAGCATTGGCCAAATAAAATAGGCACCTAAATCCTAGAAGGACCTCGGGACCTCCAGTGGGTATTACTCCCTCTAATGAGTATGCTGCGTGCTTTAATTTTTTTTTTTTTAAGATAGGGTCTCACTATATAACTCTAGCAGACCTTGAACTTGCTATGTAGACTAGGCCTCAAAAGAAACCATCTGAGTCTGTCTCCTGAGTTCCAGGCTGGAGAGATGGTTCACTGGTTAAGAGCATTGACTGCTTTCCCAGAGGTCCTGAGTTCAATTCCCAGCAACCACATGGTGGCTCACAACCATTTGCAATGGGGGGTCTGATACCCTCTTCTGGTGTGTCTGAAGAAAGCAATGGTGTACTTATATACATAAAATAAATGAATAAATCATTCCAAAACAAAACAAAAGGCATGAGCTACCAGGCCTGGTGTGTGTGTGTGTGTTGTGTGTGTTAAAAAAAATTATATGTTCCATTCACAACTTCTTTTTTTTAATTTATTATTATTATTATTATTATTATTATTATTAGGGTTTGTTTGTTTGTTTGTTTTTGAGATAGGGTTTCTCTGTGTAGCCCTGACTGTTCTGGAACTGACTCTGTAGACCAGGCTGCTGACCTAAATCCATCTGCCTTTGCCTCTGACTCTGCCTTCACTACAGCTTCTAAGGGAGGATCTCAGCTAGCTCTGACTAGGCTCAAACTCCCTATGTAGCCAACCTTGAGCTACTGTCTCCACCTCTGAGTGCTCAAGTGCCACCATACTTGGCTTTAAGCACACAAAGAGTACAGGCATGTGTGCATGTGGAGATGAAGCCAATCAGGTGTCTTCCACAACTGCTCTCCACCTTTACAAAATAGAATTTCTTTAAGCCAGGTGTGGTGGTTGCACACACCTTTAGTCCCAGCACTCAAGGGGCAGAAGCAGGTGGATCTCTGAATTTGAAACCATTCTGACCTACAAAGCAATTTTCAGGACAGCCAGGGCTACACAGAGAAACTCTGACTCAAAAAAACAAAAATAAACAAATTTAAAAAATGTCTTTTTCCCCCTTCCCTTTCACTCCGGCCCCGGTCACTCCAGCCCATAGGTTTTTGGTTTTTTGTTCCTCATTAAGGATGGTTGTGAGGCATCATGTGGTTGCTGGGATTTGAACTCATGACCTCGGGAAGAGCAGTCAGTGCTCTTAACCACTGAGTCATCTTACCAGCCCCGAAAATAATGTCCTTAAAAATTATTACATAGATTATTTGTGTGTGTGGGCATGTACACACATGCAGCACAAGTGGACATGTGACAGACAGTCAGAGGACTCTCAGGCATTTATTCTCTCACCGAGGGGTCTTGGGACTTGAACTCAGGTGGTCAGGCTTTGTGCCTAGTGACTTTATCCACTGAACTATATCAATAACTCGAACCCTTGTTTTCTGAGACAGGGTCTTCCTGTCTGTCTCCTCAGCACTGAGACTATAGGCGGGCACCGCATCCCTGGTTTTCATGTGGGTGTTGGGTATCTGGCCTTGGATCACCATGCTTAAGCAGCAAACACTTTACCCACTGAGCCATCTCTCCAACTCCCACATTTTCCTAATTATAAGATCATAACATGGCCAGGCAGGAGGCAGATGCAGGAGGTAGAGGCAGGCAGATGTCTGAGTTCCAGGCCAGCCTAAAAGAGAGAGAGAGAGAGAGAGAGAGAGAGAGAGAGAGAGAGAGAGAGAATGAATATGAGTGTGTTCCAGAACAACCAGGAAATGCAGAGAAAGCCTGTTTTGAAAACAAAAAGTGAACAAATAAATGAAGAAACAAAAGACCCTAATACAAGGCTCTGAGTCTGTTTGATTTGGATGCTAGGTACTGAAACCAGGAATTCATATTTGCTACATAAGGGCTCTACCACTCAGTCATATTCCCAGACCACAGTTGATTTTATTTCTATGATTGGAAAAAAAACTTACATAGTTACAGACATTCAAGCAGCAAGCTATTTAATGAATCTTTATTGAAAACAAAATATCATCAAACGATCACTTTAGTGACATAGTTTAAAATGCATGTAGCACTGTGCAGAATGCAGGCATTTCCTTCAGGCTGCAAACACTCCTGCCCCGAGCCTGGTCCATGTGGCCCTGACACTGACATCACCACACCACAGAAGTGTCTTGGAGATCACGGAACCTCTGCTTTGCTCCTACTCATCAAAACCTGCTCAGGGCTGAGACCTCCGGGCATATCTTCTGGGGCAGAGCTGCATACCTAGAAAGTCCTGCCTCACTGCTCCAGCCTGGCCACAAACCACCCACAAGTCCCTTTTGACTCAGCAGGCTCCAACATGACTAACCACTGGCAGAAACAGTGCTGGGGAAGGGGACTGAGCCCTTGACCAAGAAGGCTGCTCCCTGAGCCTCACATGACATTAGCAGCTGAAAATGGCTTTGCAGATCTCACTGCAGAAAGCCAGGCCACAGAGACACTGGTACCATGGACAGAGAAGGCAAGGGCGCCCATGCTTCCTGGAGATTTGCGATGGTCCTCCATATCCCACTCGACTTTCATTTTCTGTGATTTCAAAATAGTTTGTGGCTCACCACATCGATTTTCAGGTATTGGAAGGGCATGTACTGAAGATCTACTGTGACCAATCACAGGCATCTACACATAGCAAGAACAATTCTGACCTATGTATTCTGTCTGTCCATCCATCCATCCACTCATAGCATGTCTAGGAAGCAGACAATCACATCTCAAGTTCTAACAGGCTTCTGAAGAACTGTGAGTGGAGGTGACAGACAGGCACACCTCGGCACCACCTACTGGTGGGGACTGTCCAGCTTACAAAGGAGACAGAGTAAACAGAGGCACAGGAGAGGTCTCCAGTGCACTGTAGGAGAAAGGCAGGGCTAGAAGACAAAGAGGCCTGATGCAATGATGTCAAGGAGATTTGGCTAGGGGTCAGAGCTGGCTGTGGAGGGCCCTGCCACTGGGCAAGATACAATGGCCTGAGGACAAAGGCTGGAGAACCAGGTAAGGAGCCCAGCCACAAAGGGTCTCCAGGAGGCAGAGGCTCCAGTGTGGAGGGAGAGGCTGCCTCCAGGGCCACTGACCTCTGTGCATTCCTTTTAGGAGAGGCTGACAAAGAGGTGAGGCTTAAAAGGCTCCAGGGAGACAGGTAAGCCACAGATGGGCCCTGCCACAGGTAGCCCAAAGACACATGTCCATGAGAAGCCGGCTGTTGTTCTGTCCAGTTGTTCTGTTGTGTCCCAAGGATCTAAGGATGCCTCTTCAAGAAACTAGTGGGGACACACATATCAAATCTGATACATGTAGCTCAGAGTGTGTGGGTTACCTTGGCATGGCAACTCTGGGAGAGAGGCATTGCTTTTGGTTTGGTTCTACCACAGCTGTGACTGTCTTTATAGAAAATATCAGGGAAAGTAGGAGCTCACAGACATGACTAGAGCAGGTCTATAGCCCCTGGTCCTCATCCTGGGATCCTCTCCTCTGAGCCTCAGCTTCCTATTCACAGGCCAGGGGAAGAACCCAGCCGTCTGCCTGCCTTTGCTTTCTAAAGTGAACAAGTACCAGGCCCATGGTCTGCTCCATTTACTGTTTCTACCTCAGACCCTAGGATGGATCCTAGAGCACAACTACCCAGAAATTCTGGGATTTGAACTATTATTTCTCTAGCAAACTACATTTATCACAGTTTTGGGGATCTGTTTGACTTTCTAGATTCTGTCTGAAAAAACAGAGTCTTTCATCAGGAAAAAAGAAAACATGGCCACCATACAGTAATGACAAAAAACCAAAGCCATTTTGGCTAGATTAGTAGACTGCTTGCCTAGTGTGCTTGGAACTGAGGCCTGGGTCTGGGGACGCTGCATACGCCAGGTGTGGCGATCTATGCCTGCAATGCCAGAACTGGAGAGGCAGATATGGTAGGTTATATGTTTAAGGTCATCCTTCCCTTTTGGAGAGTTCAAAACCATCGTCGGCTACCACAAAAATGAGCAAAATCGGAAATCAAACCAAACCAAAGACACTTGAGCTTCTGGTACAGACAAACCCCTGTTCTTCATGACCCCATGGGAAAGGCCTCTAGGGTCTTTAACAGCAAACCCTATGCCATGTGGTCCCTCCATGTGCTGCTCACATGCTTCACCTCATACAAGCTGCCCAGGTATGCTACACACAGTCCCTGCTGGGTTCAATTCAGACTAGTCCAGCCTAGGAAGAAGAAGCCACCTTACCAGCACTTAGAGAGTACCAGCCAGAGAGCTGTGTACCAGGCCTGGGCCCCAACCCCAGCATGAAGCAAGATATGCACAGAACAGACCTCCCAGGCTTCTGGATCCATATCTGGGTTTGGCTCCCACCTTCCCATGAAGCTTAGTACAGCTTTGTGGAAAGCAAGTTATCAATATAGCATTCTAAAATGGAGGGTATGCTTTCTGCTCTGAGCCCGCCTGTGGGCTGTTCATACCACTGGGCAGGGGGCTGATACACTGATTGAGTGAGCAGATGGTCTGGGCCATGCCCTCAGTGACTCCAGGAAGGTCTATCAAGTGGTTTATTCTTGCATCTGTTGCGCTGTCAGTGCCCTGGTTAAGCAAAGGACTGTGGGCTATGCTTCTCAAATCTGTAAGCAGCACCGAAGGGGCATCGCTAATACTGAAATGCAAGAACCTGCGCTGTAGTAACCTGAGCAGCTGGAAACAGCAGCACATTTAGTGGGAACAGATTTGAGCTCAGATTGGCCTCCTCATCGGAGGGGAGGGGGAGACGGAGGGGGAGGGGGAGATGGAGAGGAAGGGGGAGGCAGAGGCAGAGGCAGAGGGAGAGGGGGAGGCGGGGAGACTCCTCTCCCCCCATCCGAGGAGTCTCAATTAGCCGCTGAAGAACTGTAGGGGGGCAGAAATTATAGGCGGGTTTTGCAAAGAGCAGGGCTGGGCTGAGCAGGAACTTACACTGTTTACTAGTCACCTTGAACTTAGCTTCTCTGCAGCCTGCTTTCCTTATCCATAAGATGAAAATCATGCTTACTCCACAGCTGGAGCTTGAGAATTAAGTAAGGCGATAGAGGAACCTGGGCACGTGACAGTCACTGGGAAACAGCTTACTTCCTCCTGCCTCCATACTAGAATGTTTCACAGGGGCCAGCATTCCCAGCCCGCCAGCAGAGGCCCTCCTGGCCTCCAGCAAATCCCAGCTCTCTCCCCTCCATGTGCAGCCATCACTCACAAGCAGACAGATCCCAACATCTGGCTGCCACCGTTGCTATGGTGAGCTATGCGGATGCTGGGGCGGCAGACTTTTCCAAATTGCAAGGTGGATTATGTCATTCTACAGAGCTTTAACCCTCTCTGAGGGGAACCCCAGGGACCTGCAGGATCAAGCCCAGCTCCTAGTCTTTGCAAAGGTCCCTGGGCTCTTGCTGAACTGCCTGTGTTTCCTTTCTATCCCAGGGCCCCAACATAGGCAGNCACAGGTACTCCTCCTGCCTAATCCACCTTCCCTGAAGGCTTCCCCAGCTTGCTTCCCCTACCTAGACTAAACGGATAGGTCCTGACAGCCGCCCACCCCTGTAATGCTATGAGTTCCTTGAATCTAGTAACCAGAGCTGTTGTTTTTGGTTTTGGAGGCAGAGTCTCCCCATGAATTACAGGCTGACCTCAGACTTGCAATCCTCCTGCCTCCCAGTGGCAGGATTATGGTGTGCACTAATGTGTTTGTCCAGCAGGGACTTCTCGAGAGGTGAAGGCAGGAGGGTCATAATTTCTAGGCCAGCCTAGAATACTTGAGTTTCTGTTCTAAAAATCAACAACAACAACAACAACAACAATAACAACAAAAAGCCTAGCCTAACAGACAGCACAATACAGACACTAGGCAACCCTTAGATGAGTGACTGTCACATAGCAGATACTCAGTAAAGAATAGAGTCCACATGTACAAATGAGACACACATACAAACCTACAGAGCACAGGACACAAAGGCAAATAGATCTCTATGTCTCCACAGTCACAAACAGGTTGAGCCCAGCCTGGTCTAAAACTCATTACGTAGCCTAAGCTGGCCTCAAACGTACAACAGTCTCCCTCCTCAATGCCTGCTAATAGGCATGGACCACCACACCTGTTTTGTTTCTCATTGTGTGTTGAGGGAGGCTCTCACTGTATAACTCAGAGTGTCCATGAGTTTGTGGTCCTCCTGGCTGCACGTCCCAAGTGTCAGGGATCTGCCTCAACACCCAACCTTAACAGATCATCTATACCTTAAACGTAATTGTCACTTTCCTTTTCTGGAAGTCTTTACAGCTTTGGGGGAACCTTCAGCTAGGGTGGCCTGTTAGGTTAAGTGGTTCCCACCAGCCTCACTCTAAAATTCTGAAGCTATGATTTGACCTACATTTTAGCACAGCTCACTGGATGGATTATTTTAAGCCACACACATCTTTGCCTTCTGACAAGCTAGGCTATGCCAATAATAATTGCTCACATTTGTACAATACAGCAAAATCAACAAAGCGTTTCCACATATTCTTTTTTGTTGTTGGGTTTTGAAACAGGCTCCCAAGTGCCTGAGCTGGCCTGGAACCCGACAGGCAGCTGAGACAGGCTTGAACTTCTCATCCTCTTTCTTCTACCTCCCGAGTGCTGGGATTACAGACCTGCTCTACCACGCCTGGCTCTACTTCATTTTATTTTTATGATTGACAGAAACCACAGTAGGTGTCATGGTCTCCCATCACACAGGTGGTAAAGTGAAGCTCAGAGAGATTATGAGATTTGCAGAAGGCAAAGGCAGGGGAGGAAGCCTTCAGAATCAACAGTTCCATTTTCTCATTTCCAGCCTGTGGGTCTTTTGAGCCTCTATATCCGCCTATGCCATGTTCTATGCACACACAGTGAAAATACAAGTCGTGCACACTGAATGCATACCTCATTTACTGGCATGCAAACACACCCACGAACACTTGCCTCTCTGGGCCTAGGCATAGGCCCTTGTCCCACAAAAGAAGCCCTTCCCCAGGAACAGAGACATCCATGATCCCGTTAGTGCTTAGAGCAGAAGCCACTGGCCCAGAATCTGAACAGATGCCTCAAGTTGGTGTTTGAGTCAAGGGGATGAACTTGCCAGATCTAGCCAGCTACTTACCCAGGCCTCCCAGGGCAATAAGCATGTACAGCCTTTGCCAGCTGGCTGACCTCCCAGGTCTGTGGCCATGGAATTGGCTGAAAGAATTGTCTTCTGCAGGAGGCAAAGCCCTGCCCTGGACTGCCTGAGCACCCTGCTTCAGAAGCCGAAGCAGGGCATTACAGACCTGTACAAGGCATCCACATATTCACATGCAGACATGCCTCACCCGCTACAGAGGTAGTTCTTCTCCACGGCAAGGGACAGAGGCTGAGGTCCTGTGAATGACAAGAACTGCTAAGGCACTTCCAGAGTCACCCCTGAAAGCTCATCAGCCCTTCATTTCAGAAACTGACAGTAGTCAGCAAACAGTCGGTGGCTTCACAGGATAATTACTGATGGAAAGAAATGATCCCCCCTAGCCAAAGGCCACCACTTCTCTGGAGACAGAAGCCATGCCTTAGTGTCCCTTTTGGGATCCCCTACAGATCATAGGAACTTGTATAGAGCAGGTGCTTCATAAATGTTAAAGAATTTGAAATAATTCTGCTGCTGGGCAGTGGTGGCACACACCTTTAATCCCAGCACTCAGGAGGCAAAAGCAGGTAGATCTCTGAGTTCAAGGCCAGCCTGGTCTACAGAACCAGTTCCAGGACTGCCACAGCTACACAGAGAAAACCTGTCACGAAAAACAAAACAAGAAATAGTTTTGCCTGCCAGGGCATCCATTCTGTCGTCACAAGCTACTCGCTTCACCTACTTCTGGACCGAACGCATAGTAGGCTGGATCTCATCCCCCACTCTCAGGCCAGACAACAGTGAAAATATCCACTGAACACCTACTGTGTATTGGATACAAATGAATCTCGGTCTTGAGCTCTCAAGAGGAACACCCACTGTTCTGTTTGCAACCAGCCCCATGGACATAAGCATGTTCACATCTGCTCCTTCAGCCCCGCCGTGGCTCTGGATGTCCCCTGGTTTACAGAAGCAGCAGTCTAGATGAAACTGCTTTGCAGCCTCCTGGCCTTTGCCTAGTTCCCGAGCCTCCTTCGGTCCCCACCTGGGGAATGGGGATAAAAGTAGCAAGTGCTTCCCAGGTTACTAAGAACAGTTGCAGTAACTGCAGTGTAAAAGAGATGCCTGGTGTCTAACTTGCCATACCCTACAGTGAAGTACAATGCCAATGGCTGACACCTTAACTGTCCCATGGCTCTACAAAGGAAGCAACAGGCACAACCAGGCCTCCTGGACCCAGGCCAGAAGAGACATTTGCTAAGCTCAGCTTTCCACATTCCCTCTACATGGCTGATTCCAGTCTTCCCTTCCACTTACCCTAGGGGATCTGCTTTCCTAATAGGGCTGGGCTCCAATCCTCCCTTTATCATTTAAAGCTTGAGAGACCAATGCGACTGTAAGCCTGGCTGTGACCCTGCTCAGACTCCTGGAGCTAACCACAGCAAGCAGTAGGTCTCACTGTCCCTTGCCTTGGCTTCCCTTCTGTCCCAAGAGTAAAGAGGCCTCAGGCTTTTTGTGCCTGCGGGCCTGGAGAAAGCTTCTTTTCATATGCTGGGCTCTAGAGGCCATACTCCACACACCCCACCATGGCTCCCTTCCCTCACTGCCCAGAAAGGGACAGGCAGGCAGGGAGGGAGGGAGGCAAGTGGGTAGATAAATAAGTGATCCAGAACTAGATTAATTAGGCTAAATTACTATGTGGCAGGTCCCTAAGTTAACAAATCACTCATGTGCACCATCTCACCAAAACGTTACACTCGGGCAGGCAGGTGAACAGGGTGCTGGCTCTGCAGATAGCTGAGTCACACAGGAAGCCCTGACGCAAATCCAGGTCTGTATCTAGGGCCTGGCTGACTCTACCAGAGGCTTTGCTGAGAGCATGGCTAAACTTGCCAGTTCATAGCATCTAACTTAGAGAAGTTTAGACAATATAAGCCAATCCTGGGCCCTGGTCAGCTCTAGCAGGCCATGTACATCAGAAGCCTGCTCAGTGCCAAGTATTCAATTATTCCACTAAGTACATACGTACATGCCATTATCATGTGGAAAGAAGAAAATCAGCTTTTCTCTATTTGAGAGGTGGCTCAGTGATTAAAAGTGTGTATAGGTTCTTTCAGAGGACCTGAGTTCTACTCTCAACACCCACATCAGGCAACTCCAGCTCCATCAGGCTGTAACTCCAGCTCCAGGAGATCCACGTCTCTAGGCTCCACAGTTACCCAGAAACATTTAGTGTGCTCATGTACACGCGCACGCACATGCACACATACACACAGGCAACATGCATACACACAGGCACCACACACACAGTCAACACACACACACACATACACACAGGCAACATACACATAGGCACCACACACACACAGGCACCACACACACACACACACACACACAGGCAACATGCATACACACAGGCACCACATACACACATACACACAGGCACCACACACACACAGGCAACATGCATACACACAGGCACCACACACACACACACACACACACACTTTGATCTCTCTAGCACAAATCTGCACCACTGCAGTCTCCTCTACTCCACAACAGGAAAGGCAGAAGGGGCCACCTGCCTAAGTGACACAGCATGGCCTTACCATCCTGTAGTCCCCACTCCTGTTATTCAGTAGTCCTCCAGGACCATCCCTTTCACCTTGCAGACTCATGGAACTGAGCTGTGTGTGAGGCCCACAGAAAGGTAAGGAAGTCTGAAGAAACACAGGGATGGAGGGAGGAAGAAAAGGAATAATACACCCCAAAAAGTGAGGGGAGAGAGCAGTGGGGTGCACACAGCAGTGTCTTTTATGAGCGCTCTCTCTCTCTCTCTCTCCCTCCCTCCCTCCCTCCCTCCCTCCTTCCCTCCCTCCCTCTGTGTGTGTGTGTGTGTGTGTGTGTGTGTGTGTCTGTCTGTCTGTCTGTCTGTCTGTATCTCTCTCTCTGGATGTGCCTTCAACATCCACATGTGAAGAGCTACACAGATCCCAACATTCATTCTAAATAAACACCCTTGAACTCGCAGCGGGAGAAACCCATGCAACGCCGCAGAGCAGCACATATGGAAGCCACTGCTCACTCCACCCTCTTCACCTTGAAGGACCCTGAATAGCAAACTGGAAGACTCAGGCCAGTGACTTAGCATCTCCAAGCTTCAATTCAGTTCTTAATAAGAGAGAATCATGAAAATATCAGTGCCTTTGGGGGCAATTATAAGAATTAAAATAATTCATAGAGTGTCTTAGCCAATAGACAATGCTCAGTGCATCTCGGGCACAAAGTTTCTGAAGCCAGAGGAAAGGGCAGCATGGAGGTCATGGAGATTGCCCTGGTCACAGAGGTAGCCTCCCCAAACAGCAGCCCCTCTGAACTCATGGGTGGCAGAGTACAGAGCTCACCTCCACAAATCCTTCTGTGTATTCTCAGAGACAAGCACAGCCCTTTTGTCCGCACCCCATTGCCTCCCATCCATGGCATTCCTCCTACTTCATGCCACTGCAGACCCTAGGGAATCATGTAAGAGCAGGATGGAGACCCCTCCTGGGCTGAGTGACAGACTCCCAGGGTCCCAACCCCAGAGATTTCAACTCTGTAGGTCCAGTAGGGCTTGCACCTTGCAACTCCCAATTGTTCACAGGTTGATGTGAGAGTCACAGCTGAGGATGATTAGTCTGCAAACTGTAATGCACAAGAGTACAGCCAGGGCTTTCTCAGAGAGGGAACTGAACAAGGAAGTAGCTAGCAGGAGAGGTAAGACAAAAACAAAGGCCTGAAAACCTAGGATGGGCAATTAATGGTATCCGCAGCCTGCAAGTAGAAGGCTAGCCAGGCAGGTGGGGCTGCTGAATGAAAAGGGCCAGCAGGAGCCTCACCGCTTTCCTCAGGCTCAGCAGATGGCTCTATTGTGCCAGGTGTCTGTGTCATCTCTGGAGATTCTTGGGCTGTAGAGCAAGTCCATGTCCCCCACATACAACTATACAATGTCCCCGTCTCAGGCCCGCTGGACCACTATGGCAACTGTCAGTGTCTCTACCTGCCTTTACCAGGCGGCTCTGTTGGAGCCAGCCTGTGGGTGCCAGGTGAGCCAGCGTATGTGCTGTGGGTGTAGGTGGTTTGAAAGGAGGCCCAGCCAGGCTCTAGTCTTTGTCTATCCAGGTTGCTGTAATCTTTTGGTATAATGGCCCCTGCCAGTATGTGAATACGCTTACTCTATCAGTCCCAGGATCTAGGTCTGGGCGTGTGTTTGTTGCCACCAGAGCCAGAGCAGTTACTATGGGTAGATAATAATAGCAATCATAATCCCTCATAATTGGACCAGACTTTGCTGTCTGCAGGGCACTTCCCTGCCCATGACCTCATCTGACTTCCACAGGCGCCCTGTAAGACAGGCAAGGCTAGAGTTACTATTCCCATTTTCCAGCTGAGCAAACACAAGTCCAGATGTCCTGAAGTCACATCTCCCAGAAGTGGCAGCCCCAGCGTTGGGGCCTGGGACTTCTGATTTCTTATACAGTGTTTCTTCCTCTGCTTCAAAGTGAACTATCCACAATACAGAGACCACATGACTTGCTGCTGTGCAGGGTGGGGTCACAGTCTGATGACAGAAGTCTGTCCCAGCTGTGGGGGTGTCTGGAGTCTGTGAGGTGTGTCAGCATCCGTCAGAACATGGAGCCAGGGCAGAAGAGGCTTGGGGTCACCCAGCCTAGCAGAGAAACAAAGCCAGGCCCAAAGAAAGGAGGGAACTAGCTATACCACCACTGCCATTGCAGAATTTAGGAGACTGTAAGCATTGCCACCATTATGGCCAGGGACTGTGCACTCCTTGAGTTCAGAACAAGAGGAGTTCAGAAGGCCTGTAGGGAACTTAGACTATCTAGTCATTTCCAATGGGATGACAAAGGAGAGGCTGAAAAAAAAAAACAAAACAAACACACACACACACACAAACACACACAAAAGCCGGGTGTGGTGGCACATGCCTTTAATCCCAGCACTTGGGAGGCAGAGGCAGGTAGATTTCTGAGTTCGAGGCCAGCCTGGTCTACAGAGTGAATCCCAGGACAGCCAGAGCTACACAGAGAAACCCTGTCTCAAAAAAACAAAAACAAACAAACAAAAACAAAAACAAAAGAAGAGGAGAGGCTGGAGTGCTGGGGATGCTCCAAGAGTAGACTGTTTGACTTGCACACACTAGGCTGGGTTTGAACACTGTATAAACCATGTTGGGGTGGCACAAGCCTGGCCCAGACTCAGGTAGAAGAAGGTTAGGAACAGGACACCAAGGTCATCCTTTTTTTACAACGAGCATTTAAGACCAGTTTGGACTGCATGAGAGACCATGTCTATAGGGGAGGAGCGGCAAAACTAAAAACTTCCAAGGGCTCCAGTCCGGGACACACAATGACTCCCAGCTTGTCAGAACTACCCAGGCACACACACGCACCATGACTCCCGGCTTGTCAGAGCATGTGAGTATTCATGCACACACACATACCATGACTCCCAGCATGTCAGAGCATAGTACTACCCATGCACACACACACACACACCATGACTCCCAGTTTGTCAGAGCATAGGACTACCCATGCACACACACACACCATGACTCCCAGCTTGTCAGAGCATGTGACTACACATGCACACACACACCATGACTCCCAACTTGTCAGAGCATAGGACTACCCATGAACACACACACACCATGACTCCCAGCTTGTCAGAACATATGACTACCCATGCACACACACATACCATGACTCCCAGCTTGTCAGAGCATAGGACTACCCATGCACACACACACTCCAAGACTCCCAGCTTGTCAGAGCATGTGACTACCCATGTACAAACAGCAATGATTCCCAGCTTGTCAGAGCATAGGACTACCCATGCACACACACACCATGACTCCCAGCTTGTCAGAGCATGTGACTACCCATGCACACACACCATGACTCCAGCTTGTCAGAGCATAGGACTACCCATGCACACACACACACCATGACTCCCAGCTTGTCAGAGTATGTGACTACCCATGCACACACACACCATGACTCCCAGCTTGTCAGAGCATAGGACTACCCATGCACACACACACACCAAGACTCCCAGCCTGTCAGAGCATGTGACTACCCATTCAAACACACACCATGACTCTCAGCTTGTCAGAGTATGTGACTATCCATGCACACACACACACCATGACTCCCAGCTTGTCAGAGCATAGGACTACCCATGCACACACACACCATGACTCCCAGCTTGTCAGAGCATGTGACTACCCATGCACACACAAACACCATGACTCTCAGCTTGTCAGAATAGATGACTACCCATGCACACACACACCATGACTCCCAACTTGTCAGAGTATGTGACTACCCATGCACACACACACCATGACTCCCAGCTTGTCAGAGCATGTGACTACCCATGCACACACACACACACCATGACTCCCAGCTTGTCAGAGCATAGGACTACCCATGCACACACACACACACCATGACTCCCAGCTTGTCAGAGAATGTGACTACCATGCACACACACACACCATGACTCCCAGCTTGTCAGAGAATGTGACTACCCATGCACACACAGCACTGTGCAGGTCTGTAGGCTGGGCTCCTGGACCTTCTGTGTGCATATGTAGCCCTTCTGTGTGCATACCTACATATAAGTGTATATACTGGGGGTGGGATCCTTGGCTACATCAGGACTATGGGTGGTTTTAGGAACAGCAGATCCAGGAGGCAGGAGGGCAGACCCCGATCTGGGCTTACTGCTGACTAAGCTCAGCATCCCATCATCACCTGTTGTACTTCAGTTGTTTCAAGAGTTGCCAGTAGGACAACAGAACAATGGATGGAAACCACCAAGAACACAGAAACACACTCTAAGGATGAACAAGGCAGGAAAGGCCTCCCAGCTTCTGGCCCTTGCCTGTGTGGATGGATATCTCTTGTCAGGAGAACAAACTTCACACACCTCTCCCAGGGACCTAGAGAGGCAGGACAGTGAGGTTGACAGACTGATAGAGGGGACACAGAGTCAAGTGCTGGAGTTAGTGGCCACAGCTCCAAGGTGACTTTTTGTGGCCCCTTCAGGGATTCCCAGCCATCTGATGAGATCCCTTTTGACTGACTTGATCCCAACCTGAAGTTCAGCAGTAGGGTGAAGAGGTCATCTCTCAGGGGACTCTGAAAACATAGAATCACTGGTTCCATGGCCTGGAGCCACTTCAAAGGTTACCCAGTGACTTGCACTTGGAACCTGGGTGGGTGGACATCATTATCTCCAAAGGTCGATGATGTCACTTGCTCCTGAACATCTGAACAAAGCCACATGCTAGAATATCTGTGTGGGCTGATCACCTCATGTCTACAGTGCCCCAGAAAGCTGCTAAATGCAGGAGGAAACAGGCAGCTCCAACACAGAGGTGCATTGATACCTGAGGTCTCAGAGCTAGTACAGGGCAGATCCACAAAGAAATTCAGGTTTGGATCCCCTCCCCCTGCGACGATGACCCCTCAAAGCTGCACAGACCTATAGTTTGGGCCTGTTGATCCTCAAAGTTAACCCTCAGAGACCACAGTGTTTATAGCTATGGTCCTGCAACCAGAGTGCCTGGGTTCATATTCCTGCCTCAGCTTAGAATCAGTTTCCCAGCCAAACACCTATTTGGCAGGACTAATCAGAATATGTGACCCATGACAACAACAGGTCGGTACCCTTAAGCTGTCATCATGTGGGGACATGCCCCTCTCCTTTCCTGGGCACCAGCCACAGTGTCCCCTAAAGAACCAAACTCAGTTGCTCACCTTTCGATCATCCTCCCGCTCCAGAGAGGAGCTGCTGGTGTCCCCGGGGCCGCTGGAGGGCATTGCTGGGCAGTAGGCGGCAGGCTGGGGCTGCGAGGGCACTGCGGGGCTGCGAGGACTTCAGAGAAGGAATTACCGTGGTCTTTGTAAGTAAGAGCTAAAACTTAAACATAGATCCTGATGTCAAGCCCTCAGAAAAGTGCAGCCTCAGCGCTGGGCTTCAGGTGGCTCTGCCTGTGGGGAAGAAAAGTTTGTCAGCAGGGCACAGCACAGACCCTCCCAGGATTAGCCTCCAGCCCAGGGCCAGCCTGGCCTCTGACCTCTCTTCTCCCAGTCTCACCAGCACTCCAGTGTGAGAAACTGAGGCAGCCTCCACCTTCTCTAAGAGCCTGGGTGCTATGACAGTCCCTTTCAGAAACTCAAAGGTGTAGCATGTGCCACTGCTGGGACTTCCAGAGGCCTCCTGCTCCTCCCCTCAACTTTTCTCCCCTCGGAACACTTCCGCAACCCTCCTCCCCACCCCAGCCAGTCCCAGGGAAAACCCAGCCACCACCAGAGGCCCCCAGCCCAGCTACATTTTCCTTCTACTCTGTCCTCACCCGACCCCCCACCCCCACACCGCTCCTCTCTCCCCAAGTGGAGGAGGAAGTGAGCAGCAGCCACAGGATGTAGTGAAATGAATGTCATTTTACTCAGCCTGCCCAGGACCGACACTCCACTAACAAAGCTGAGGCCCGGACCCAGGCTGGTCTGGGATGCCGGGTTTGCTGGGTTTGCTGCGTTCTCTGGGTGCCAAGGGTTAAGGCCCAAGGCCATGGCTGCCCTGAACAGGCATGCAAGCCACCCTCTCCAAGCCCCTCTCGTGGCCCCATTTGCAGTCAGAACTGGGGGCCTTGAGCTCTACCAAACACGCACACAGCTGTATTTTAGGGGCTTTTCTTCCCCCCTCCTCCAGGTATGGGCTGCAAGCCAGTGAAGTAACAAAGCCTGAGCCTCAGGCCACAGCTCAGGGTGGGTGTGTTACTGCCACAAATCAACCTCCTTCACTCCGGGAGACACACAACGGTTCCTGCCCCCCTAACCCTCCACTCAGAGACAGCGCCAAGCCCCTGCCTTGAGTGTGTGCCTGCCAGGGAGGGGATTGGCAGTAGTGGGAGAGGAGGAGGTAGGCTGGATCCGAGCCCACCCACACCCTTCCCTTTCCAGTTCCCTGTTCTGTTTCCCAGCTCCTCTCCCTGTTGGGCCTTTCTTCCCAGCCCCCTCTGCCAGGGCTCCCTGGAAAACCAGGAACAGGAGCTACCCAGGCTTGGGGTTCCCATTGGCCTGTCCCTTCCCCAGAGATGTAATAGCCTGGGAGGTGGGTGCCCCAGTTTGGGCTCTGCACTGGCAGCAGTGGGAGGAAGCCGGGGCTGGGAGGGGCCACTACAGAGCCAGGAGAATGGGACTTAGAAGTTAAAAGCCAAGCCCTGCTGGCAAGGCTATGTCCAAGGGCTGAACTCTGTCAGGAAGAGGGAGGCTCCAGGAAGGAGGAACCTTACTCCCTACATTAAGCTTGTGGGGGTACTGGGTTCAGTGCTGGTTGTCCAAATACCTGAGAGGGTGGGGGCAACAAAGAGAGTGGCTCCACACAGTGACACCACACCTCATTTGGAAAGTTTCAAGCTCTTTCCTAGTTTACTGCTAAGGCTAGGCTCAAACAGTTTAAACATGTCTGAGGTGTGAGCCAGATCTCATGACTGAACTCTGAGGGGCTGAGTGGTCTTGGAAGCTATATCCCCCTTATCCCCAAGCCCACAGAAACAGCTCCTCACAGCCAGAGAGGAGAACTGATCCAACCCAGATCCATATTGGTCACTGGTCTCACCCAAATCCCAGCTTCCCCTTTGTAACCATAGATGTTTCCAATCACCCCACATCAAATCTTTGACAAGTGGGTGACAGCCCAGAGACTCAGTCAGTGGGAAAGAATGCTGGACTCAGAGCTAGCAGATCCTGATGGGGATAGTGGACCCCCACGATGTCACCCAGCTCCCACATGCCAGGCTATTGGAACCTCACAGCAACAGGAAAACTGCCAACAGACTGGGCATCTTCAAGTATCCTACACTGGAGACAGACCAGGCACAAAGCAAGCTGGGAATTAGTCTGCTCCACAGTCCAGAGAGACACAGGGGAACCTGTGCTGGAGTTTGGTGAGAGGAGCCTCTGACCCCTGAGGGGGAAGGGAGGGAGTAGTCAGGAAAGCAGAGGACACCGACCACAAGGGCAGTCACCCAGGAAAGAAGGGAAAGGAAGGAAATGTCTCAGACCACCCACGTCCCTGACACGTGAGCTTCATGAAAGGTCAGCACAGAGAACAGTGGTTCTGGGTCAAACCAAGAGACCTCAAAAGCCCTCAGCATCATCTGAAATCATCAGTGTATGACCAGGCAATGCCCCACTTAGTGGCCAAGGCCCCATGCCTGGACATAGCACTGTCCACCTAAACTTAAGAGCCACATTCTTCTCTCAAGCTAACCTGGCTACATGGAGCTGTGGCCTCTGGGAGCCACTGTCCTAAGCTAGCAGTGGGTCCTGTAGCCCACAGCACCTACAGCATCCTTCTCACCGAGCTCAAGGCTACACCACAGAAACCCTCACCATGAGCCCAGCCATCACCACCAGCAGTTTTTATCTCCTCAATAATCCTTTCATGTCCATAGGGACCCTGAATAATGTTTCTAACAACAACAGCATAAAAGCACTTATCCTTGGGGTTGGAGAGATGGCTCAGTGGTTAAGAGTGCTTGATGCTCTTCCAGGGGACCCTGGCTCCCAGCACCCACACCAGGTGCCTCAAAACAGCCAGTAACTCTAGCTCCAGGAGATGGCATCCTCTTCAGACCTCCACAGATGGCTGGCATACACATGGTACACACATGTTGCATGTGAGCACACACACACACACACACACACACACACACCGATCTATTGATCTTCAGGGAGAAAATAATCATCCTTGAACTCCTGATCCTCCTGCCTCCATCTCCCATAAGCTAGAGTTGACCACTATGCCCTACGTGCCGGGTCTCTGTGGTGATAGAGATGAAACTCAAGGCCTTGTGCGTACCAAGAACCCCTCTAACCGAGCCACCCTCACACCTGTTCTGGTGTACCTTTGTTTTCTGAGAGGGTCTAACACAGCCCAGACTGCCCTCAAACTTGCTATGCAGCTGAGAACTTGAATTCCTGATCCTTCTGCCTACCCTCACCCAAGTGCTGGGATTACAGGCAAGTGCCACCATGCCTGGAGAGGACTGCAGTGCCAGCTTGACTCCACATCTTACAGCCTTCTTCAACCTAACAGTATTAAAAAAAAAAAAAAAAAAGATGTGAAATGACAAGAACGAGCTTAACAAGGGAAAAGACATTACCAACAAAATTTCAAGATTGCGAAAGCAACTTAACAGTCAAATCAGAGACAGGCACGTAAAAGCTGATTTTCAATGAGTAGTTCTTAATAGATCCTTGTCACCATAGCACCAGGCACCTGTGGGACTAAACTGAAGAGTTTTCACAAGTGTGAAAACAGAGGGGCTGGAACAAGGACCATCCTGACACCTGCAGCCCCTGAAGCTGAAACTTCAGATTCTCTGGAGGGCAAAATGGTTCAGGTAGAGGTGACAACCCAGCCAGCAGAAGAAAGTTTATTTAAATGCTGATGTGAGTTCTTAGTCCCTTCTGGACTGGAAAACAATGGCAGACAGCCAGACCCTGCTCCTGAGGCAGCCAGACCCCACTCTCTCTCTCTGAAGCAAAGGCGGAAAAATCACATCAAGGCTTTATGGGGGCCAGGATCACCTGTTCATTCACCAGAGAGGATCTGAAAGTTGACAAGTCTTTGGGCCCAGAGCTTCTAATAAACTTCTCTGGGTTAGTTGGTCTCAGTTGTTTGTTTTTGTTTGTTTAATTTTTGAGACATAATTTCATTATAGAGCTCAGGATGGCCTGAAACTCTGTAGCCCAGGATGGTCTTAAACTAGAGATTTTCTTGCCTCTATCACCTGAGTGGTGATTTCAGGTCTGAATCAGCACATATGGCCACTCCTGTCCTTCCGTCCTTCCTTTATTTCTCCCTTCCTTCCTTCCTTCTTTCCTTCCTTCCTTCCTTCCTTCCTTCCTTCCTTCAGCACATATGGCCACTCCTGTCCTTCCTTCCTTCCTTCCTTCCTTCCTTCCTTCCTTCCTTCCTTCCTTCGGAGAAAGGGTCTCACTAATATAGTAGCCCTGGTTAGCCTGGAACTTGCTATATAGACTAGGCTGGCCTAGAATTCACAGAGCTCTGCCTGCCTCTGCCTCCTATAATTCTTAATCAAAGGTCAGCCAGGGGCCAATAGATATTTTAGGAGAGCCTCTGACTCGTAAGATAGGGACCAGAATAAAACTAAACCAACTGTAGCAAAACACATCAATGGTTTCTATAGCCACACACCAAGAATGTGATGTTGCTGAAAACGAAGAGAACAGAAAGCACTTCCAGGGGCTGGAAAGATGGCACAGTTGTTAAAGACTGCAGACTGCTCTTAAAGAAGACAAAGTCCAGCTCCCAGAACTCATGTCAACTGTAACAACCACCCCAGCATCTGGGCATGTGACATCTCTGGCTTTCTTGAGTGTCCACACTCACATATACAGACATGGCCATGACCACATATACATTGTTAGAAATTAATTCATCTTTTAAAAAACGAACTACAAATACAAACATTGTGATAGTAGACACAAAACTCAGTGGCCAGCTGGAAATAAAATGATTTAGCATCTGATCCAGGATCCCAGCAGCCCACCCCCATACCTACAGGAGGGATCCAAAAGAGATGAATGGCGTGGAAGAGACATCTGTCCTCCCGTATTTCCTGAGGTGCTGTATGCAGTAGGGATCAACCTGGGCAAGATGGGATGCATGCCCAGCTGAGTATTGTTCAGTTACTGAACAACAAAACTGTCGTCTGAAGCAACATGCAGGCACTGGGAGCACTTTAGATTAAGATATAAGTCAGCCAGGAAGGAGAAATACCACAAGGCACCATCTGCATGTAAAAGTCGGTCAGAAGCTGGGCATGGAGGCGCTCGGGAGGCAGAGGCAGGTGGATCTCTGTGAGTTTAAAGACAGTCTGGTCTACATAGCAAGTTCCAAACTGCCAGAGCTACACAGTGAGACCCTGCCTCAGAGAGGACGAGGACAAGGAGAAAGCTTTTTACATGTGGGTCTCACAGAAATAAGGTACAGAATAGTAGGTACAGGGTGGGGGAGGGGTGACAGGATGGAGAAGGCATGGTTAATGGATACAGGGGTACACCTGAATACAAGTATAATTTTTTTTTCCTGAGAGTTTCTCTGTGTAGCTCTGGCTGTCCTTGAAATCATTTTGTAGACCAGGCTGCCTGACTCTGCCTCCCACCAGAGCACTGAGATTAAAGGCATGCACCACCACCACTGGCTAAAGTAATAACTTTTTTTTAAAGTTATTTTTTTAATTTATGTGAATGTGACTATGTATGCCACACGTGTATGGGTGCTCTCGGAGGACAGAGGAGTGTATTGTATCTCTAAGAAATAGATCCCATAGCACCGATAGGGGCCAGGAACAGAATCCAGGCCCTCTGCAAGAACAGTAAGTACTCCTCCTAACTATCAAGTCATCTCTCCAGCTCCATGAAAGAATAACTTTCAATGCTCTGTGGCACAGGGGAGCAACTATGGCCAACACTAATTAATTGTAAATTTCAAAATAGCTGATAAGAAGAGTTTGGCTGTTCCTAACACACACACACACACACACACACACACACACACACACACACACACACACACATATGCTTGGTGTCCTGACCTGACTGGACCATTACTCAGACATACTGAAACACTACAATGTAGGTAGGTGAGGTGAGGTGCTTGCCACACAGGTTTGACAAGGACTTCAGATACCAAGAATCCAAGCCAAAGCCAGGCAGAGGCAGTAGCACACATGTCTGTAATCCCAGCACACCCCTGTCCCAGAAGATGGAAGTAGAGACAGGAGAACCACAAGGCACCATCTGCATGTAAAAGTCGGTCAGAAGCTGGGCATGGAGGCGCTCGGGAGGCAGAGGCAGGTGGATCTCTGTGAGTTTAAAGACAGTCTGATCTACATAGCAAGTTTCAAACTGCCAGAGCTACACAGTGAGACCCTGCCTCAGAGAGGACGAGGACAAGGAGAAAGCTTTTTACATGTGGGTCTCACAGAAATAAGGTACAGAATAGTAGGTACATTAAAGTTATTTTTTTAATTTATGTGAATGTGACTATGTATGCCACATGTGTATGGGTGCTCTCGGAGGACAGAGGAGTGTATTGTATCTCTAAGAAATAGATCCCATAGCACCGATAGGGGCCAGGAACAGAATCCAGGCCCTCTGCAAGAACAGTAAGTACACATGAACCCATGCGTGCATGCCAAAATATCTGACAACGTACCCCATGGGTATTTGTCTCAGTTTTTTTGGTTCTGTTTTGTTCTTCAAGACAGAATTTCTCTTTGGGTAGTTTTGGCTATCCTGGGGCCTGTAGACCAGGCTAGCCTTAAGTCAGAGCTCCACCTGTCTCTGACTCCTGAGTGCTGGGATTAAAGGTGTTACTATTCATCATTTAATAAAAGTGGTTTGTTAAAAAGAAGAAAATATGGACATGACTGTGCATAACTGTCATACCAGCTACTTGGAAGGCTGAGACAGGAGGCTTGCTGTGAGTTTAAGGCCAGCTTGGTCTACATAGCAAGTTTCAGGCCAGTCAAGGCTACACAGTAAGATACTGACTTGGGGAAGGGGGAGAAAAAGAAATAAATCTGACCTCTTCTGGTAGAGTTCTTTACCCTGCCATTTCATCATTTAAGTGTGAAAACAGAATAAAGACACTTTCAGACACACAAGGTCTCACACTCTACTCAGAGGAAGCTGAGAAAAGAGCCTACAATACAGGAAAACCAGCACTTGAGACAAGGGAAAGGATCCTTTGCTGTGAAGCTGAAGAGAGACTATGCAGTAACCACCTGACATGTGACTCAAGATACAGGCCTGCCAGGCACCGCCATCTCTGTGCATCCACCACTCGACCAGACAAGTGGCAGGGACAGCCTCTAGGCCTCCTCTATAACCAGAACCCAGGCACTGACTATATTTGGATACTCAGTCACCTGTCCTAGAGGGCAACCACAGGGATGAACTGAGCAAAAGCAAGGCAGAAAAACAGTCACAACCAATAGGTAGAGAGAGTTCCAGGGACATCACAAATGTCAGCAACCACAGTCATGTGCCTAGAGAAGAGTGGACCCAGGGCAAGAGAGGAAAGACCTCAAAATGTGGACAGAAGCATTTTCCACCCACAGCTACAGAAGGAATTATCAACAGGCACAAAGAAGACAAGTTAAAACACACACACACACACACACACACATACACACATACACACACACACACACACACACACACACGGCAACTACTAAGTACAGGGAAAAAAACAAAAAGGAAACTTGTTAGGCTCAGCTGTGAATAACAGTTACATTGACATAATAATGTAATTATGTTGCTTTAACAAAGGCACTTACACACACAAAGCACAAATGTTTTCTGTAACACAAAATTCATGACTTAAAAGAACAGATTTCTTACCTGACCTCTCTGCACATGAGAAGTCATGGCAGTTCTCTTAAGGCTAAGGTCAGAGTGCTGGCAGGGCTGCGTTCTTTGCTACAGACACTAGGGAGAATCTGTGCTCCCTCTTGTGCCAGCTTCTAGAGGTTGATGCCTTTCCTTGGCTCACAGCGCCTTTCATCTCCAAAGCTATCGATGGCCATCAGTACCCTCACCCCTTCTCTGCCACCCTGCTCCTGCCATCATCTCTCATTTCCAAGGATCCTGTAGTTACAATGATGGATTCAGAAAACCCAGGAGAAGGCTGGAGAGATGGCTCAGTGGCTAAGAGCACTGACTGCTCTTCCGAAGGTCCTGAGTTCAAATTCCAGCAACCACATGGTGGCTCACAACCACCCATAATGAGATCTGATGCCCTCTTCTGGAGTGTCTGAAGACAGTGGACTTAGATATAATAATTAACAAATCTTTAGCTCAGACTGAGCAGGGCCGGAGTGAGTGGGGCCAAAAACTGTTTAGAAAGGCTGGGGAGTGGAAAGGGCCTATGGGTTTAAAGAGTCTCAGAGGTGGGCAGGATGATTCGGTAGATAAAGGTGCTTGCTGCCAAGCCTGATGACCTGACTCCTGCAAGATGCCTTGGCCTTTGCATGTGTGCCATAGTATATGTAAGTACGCACATGCACACAAATGTAAAGATTTTTCAAAAGATCTACTAAAAAGGAAATCAATTAAAATGTCTACATAGAGGGATCATAAAAGTGTTATGTGCAGAAGTAGGGACTGAAGGAATATAAAATAAGATGTCTGGAAGAAGCATCTGAGAGGATTAGAAGTGGCAGAGACTGCAGAGGGATTGTTAGGAAAGGCAAAGTTTCATTGGGAGGGATCAGCACTGGAGAAAAGGCCTTCACTCTACTGTGACCACTGGTCGTCTGTGGCCTCCATCTCTCTCCAGAAACAGGAGAAGCTGCAGCTATTCTTCCTCTTCTGTTCTGTGAAATCAAGTCCCACAGAACAAATAACCCCAGCTCTTTGCACCCACAGTTCCATCGGCAGCTACCTCCCTTCCAGTGTGCACCCTGTCCCTCATGGAGTACCCAGCCCTCCAATGCATTACCTCCCAGTTCAGCCCATGACAGCACCTCATTCTTGCCACTCCCAAACTGGGCATGTCAATGCCAAACACATCCCAGCCACAGCCCCCTCACCCGGTCTCCTGCTGGGCCTCAAGTCCATACCATACACCATCCCCAACACCATCTCCACCTTCCTCTCTAGGCTCAACCTCCTCAACACCTCAGAACTGAGGCCTCAGGTCTGTTCCTCTCTGTGCCCACTTCAGCTATGGCCCGTGTATCACTCTGAACCAAAATAAACCCATCAGCACCCACAGGCCCTCATCCTTGTTCCACCCAAACAGGGCCAAAGTCAATGCCCAGCAGTCTCTCCCTCCCCACCTCCAGTCTTCTGGGGATTTCTGAAGGTTTTAATTGTGCTTACAGTCTTGCTCCAATACCCATCCTGGTGCACAGTGAACATGTGATCTGACAGAGCCAATCAGAGGCCTTACCTGGAACTTTTTTTTTTTTCCTTTAAACTGATGCTACAGAAGGATGAAAGGAACCAAAAGAGAGTCAGGAGTCACCAGCCACTGTCTAGGGGGTCACATGGGACAAGTAGGGCCAGGAAAAGAGCCAAGGGATGAAGAGAAGGAATCAAAGATGACAGTTGTCGGTACAGGGCACTGGCCCACCTGATCTGAAGGAACTTCCTGTACTGTGTGAGCGAGTGTGAGGAGGCTGATGGGAGCCTGATTCAGGAGCTCTGCCAAGTCCTCCAGGGAGCAGGGCTGGTTCAAACCTCGACCTTTTTTTCTTTGAATCTTGTTGGCCTGGTACAAAACTGAGCTTCAGCTTCAGGTTCCTCAGCTGTAAAACTGAGGGGAAAACAGGACTTGCCTCACAGAACCATGGAGAGACTGAAAAAGTAATGAATTAAAAATGCTTCCTAGAGCCGGGCGTGGTGGCGCACGCCTTTAATCCCAGCACTCGGGAGGCAGAGGCAGGCAGATTTCTGAGTTCGAGGCCAGCCTGGTCTACAGAGTGAGTTCCAGGACAGCCAGGGCTACACAGAGAAACCCTGTCTCGGAAAACCAAAAAAAATAAAATAAAATAAAATAAAAAATGCTTCCTAGATAGAGTGCCTGGCGTTGAGAAAACATCGGTAAATCTTCACAATTATTAGAGTCTGACTCATCCACCCACAGATTTCTCTCCTCTCTCAAAATCCCTGGATTGCCACAAGTGGACGTCGCTCAGCCAGAAGCCGTGTACCTATGCCATGCCACACCATACCATGCTAGTGAATAGAGCTTTATGATGTCAACATTTCATTCATTCTCACACAATACACCACCATCTACAGCGAGTATTATTTTTATCCCCATTTTCCAGATGAAGAAAGCAAGGCTCCCAAACTCACTTGTAATTAGTAAGACGACCAAGGTTCAAAGGTCTTCCTGCCCATCACAATCTCTTGTAATTAGCTCAGGACTTGTATAGCTATGTTCACTTTTGGCATAGAGAGGTCAGAAAAAAATCTCCACCTGTCTTACATTCCTAGCTCAGTTTGAGTGGTTTTTGTTTTTTTTGTTTTTGGGGGTTTTTTTGTTTTGTTTTGTTTTGTTTTTGTTTTTGTTTTTTTGTTTTTGAGACAGAGTTTCCCTGTGTAGCCCTGGCTGTCCTGGAACTCACAGAGATCCACCTGCCTCTGCCTCTGCCTCCCGAGTGCTGGGGTTAAAGGAGTGCACACCACCGAGTGCTTAACCACAGCCTTCTAATGTAGAGATTTGCCCAATGGAGGAGTTAATTTATTCATTCAACTCTTTGCTGAGTGCCTGCACATGACAAGCACTGTGCTTCCAGGGCATGCTGGTTGCTGCATATAACAAATCTAAGAAGCACACTCTTAAACATGTCATCCATGTCTTTAAAGGAAGAAGGGAGGATCCTAAGGAGCACAGCTCAGACATCCCAGGAAAGGACCATGGATCCAGCCCTCAAAACAGGGCGGCATGCAGCAGAGCAGGGTCAGCCTAGGTCCCAGTGCCCTGAGAGACCCCAGCTCCTGCACAATGGCTGCATGGCTGAGTTTCCTATCTGAGCTGGGAAAGAGGTAGAAGTGATGCCTGTGGGTGATGGGCTTATCCCCCACATCACCCCACCATTCACCAAGGTGGCAGAAACAGAAAGCTGCCTGGCACATCAGGGCCCCTGCCCCACCAGAGCGTCTCTGGGTCACAAGGCTGCAGCCTGGGAGAAGGGACAGGGGGAGGTCTTGCTTCCACTTTTGGGTGAGATGACATCATCATCCCATTTGCTCCCACTTTCAGAAGTGTCACTTACATTCAGCCCACCTGCTGCCCACAGAATCCCAAAAGCCTCTGGCGACAGGCCAACAACCCTGCCATCCTGTCCCCACTTCAGGAGTCATCAGAAAGGATCTCACGCTCCTGGAAAGCCACAGCACACCATCAGATGCACTCCTGAGCAAGCCACACCTCCCGCCACTATGGCAGCCGCAGGGGAGGGGATGAGTCTGAATCACAGATTCCTTTGCTTGCGCTAATGGTTACCATGGCACAGCCCCTAACGCAGAGAGAATAAAAGGTTTATGCCCAAAATAGCTGCTGTGAGAGAGCTGGAATTGTCCTCTGGAGTCAACAGGAGCCACCACAGACTTTATAAAGGAACTCCTATTGCTGGGTGTGGGCCACCGAAGGCTCCTGCCTCAGGCTATGCCTTATGGCTACCAAAACGGGCTCCCCCCCCCCTCCGGTCTGCATGCGAATAAGGACTACAGAGTGTCCAGGTGTGAACGCACTCGAGAGAGTCAACATGTGGTCCTGGGAGAGTTCTGTGGCAGCTTCTACCCTCTTCAGGGGATGGTTCCTGGGCTACAGCAACATGTTTCTCTCAAGATTGGGCCACACTTGCCAAGTGCACAGCCTTTTCACTCACTCTCCTCAGACCCCTTCATCTGACTCCTGCTCCCCTCCTCATACCATTCAACTCACCGGAGACTCAATCCTGAAAAGAAAGCTTTCACTGGGAAGCCTCAAAATAGGTCTGTGAGGAGGAGAGACGTATGCCGTATGCCCGTATGCCCGGCTTTGAGGGCCCCTGGGGCCATTGATTCAACTGTCTGAAAACATTGGCTTACTTCAATGTCAGGAGTGACTGGTCCTATTAGTAAGCATTGCTGGTACACAACAGAGCCTAGGAAGACTAGACTGGAAGTTAGGAAAATCCCTCCAGTGTATCCTAGAATTCCATACCTCCAAGCGAGGACAGTAGAGGATCCTGCTCCTTCAGGAACAATGAAGGCTTGGGTCACTATGAAGTGGCACCCACTGAGGCTCTCCTGGCTTCAATGCAGTTAATACAGGACTTTATACGAAAGGAAACCAGATAGCAGATGTGGCCCGTGAACAAATACAGAAAACATGACTTTTGTGTATTTTCTGTAATTTGGGTTATGAGTGGTGTCGAGCCACCTGACATGGGTGCTAGGAACTGAACTCATGTCCTCTGGAAGAGCAGCAAGGGTTCTCAGCTGCTGAGACATCTCTCCAGCCCCATCTTTAATTCCTGATCTCTAGCCTTCACCTCTCAAATGCTAAGGTTACAGGTCTGTGACACCATGATCAGCCAGGATTAGAACTCTGGACAGGTAGATACCCAGTTGTCCTGCTGTTGTGTGGGAGGTCAGAGGGATGGGAAAGATGCACATGAAAGCTATACATCCAAAGTACCAACTAAACTGTACAGATGCTAGTACCCTTCACTGCCTTCTCCATAAAAATATGTATGGGCCCTTTAAATATTTAAATATTTCTCCTTTGCTGGCTGGCCCAATGTAAAACTTAGTAGAAGGCACTGGAGAGCTGGGCAGTGGTAGCACACAGCTTTAATCCCAATACTTGGGAGGCAGAGACAGGTGGATCTCTGTGAACTCAAGGCCAGCCTGATCTACAGAGTGAGTTGTAGGACAGCCAGGGATACACCCAGAAACCCTGTCTCAAAAACCACAGAAGATGGAGGATGGAGGTAGAAGAGGAAGAGGAAGAGGGGGAGGAAGAGGAGGATGAGGATGAAGAAGAGGAGGAGGAGGAATCACTAGAGAGATATTCAAGGAGGAAGCTGTTCTTCCTGGTCCCCATGGGCTGTCAGAAAGGTCCCTGCATCATACAGCATCCAAATCTCACAGCCCAGATGCTTTCCAGCATCAAGCTCTCATAGAGACCAACCTTCCCAGCACTCCACTCTTCCAGCAGCTGCTCCAGCCGGGCAGGAGAGCAGCAGACAGCAGCTTCCCTGGGGAGCTAAGTAGTGTACCTCAAGGAACATGCCCCCTTTAGACCCAAAAGGTCCACCAAGATTCATCTACATGACACGAGTGACTCCTCTGCCATCTGGGGAGCGATGGCCACACCCTCTCCCACAGGGGCTGGCTCTAAGCCCCAGGGCAGCCTCTTGCCTGGGTATCCTGGCAATCACAGGAGTAGTAGCTGTTCTCATTCTTGCTCCTTGTGTATTCACTGGAGTTTGTTTTCTCTGGCTGACCAAGCCTTATTATCCCAGTCCTGTTACAGTTAATAGTTCTTCACATTAAACTTTCCTTGTTCAAAACACCATGTGGTTTGCCTCCTGATGGACCCGGTCTGACACAGCCGTTCATGTCCTCGAGGGTTTTGTCCTTCATGTCATCTTTGGCTTGTTGGCAACCCTGTCAGCTAGCCACCGCCACTCCAAGCACTCATCTACACTCATGTAGGGATACCACAGTTGAGCTGAGCTGCAGAGTGCAAGAGCACCTGCTTCTGGAAGCTCACAAACCCAAGGAGCGCCTGCCACTCTGGCCTCCGCTGCCACCCTGGCCTCCACTGCCACCTGGCCTCTGCTGCCACCCTGGCCTCCACTGCCACCTGGCCTCTGCTGCCACCCTGGCCTCTGCTGCCACCCTGGCCTCTGCTGCCACCTGGCCTCCGCTGCCACCCTGGCCTCCGCTGCCACCCTGGCCTCTGCTGCCACCCTGGCCTCTGCTGCCACCCTGGCCTCCACTGCCACCTGGCCTCTGCTGCCACCCTGGCCTCCGCTGCCACCCTGGCCTCCGCTGCCACCCTGGCCTCTGCTGCCTTGGCTCTGTACTGTGCCAGGGCTAGTGAGGAGGCAGTCAGCCCTGCCTTCACTGCTAGACTTCTGTACTGACCTCCACTCTGTCCCCAGTTCTTTTCTTAATGAGGACAGACCCCCATTAAGGCTCTGTCCATCTTTATTTTCTGTCTGCCTATCTGGATGCTCAGGTCAAATTCTGCTCTGGAGACCCAGGCCCCTCGAGCTGGCTGTTTCCTAGGCTCTTCTTCCTGTGTAGAAATGACTGTCTCCCCTTAGTCCCATGACCCAATCCTCCAAAGTCTCTTACCCTTCAGTTCACCCCAGGAACCTTGTGTCACTGGACAATAGCCTTGGGACTACACAACATCGGGTAGGCCTGCTTGGTCTCTTCCTACAGCCCACCCTGTCAGCAGAATGTCCATACATGATTCCCTTAACGCAAACCTGATGTGTATGAGTTTACAACTGACTCCAGTGATGGATGCAGTCCTGGAGGGTATTAAGGACAATCACACTGGACAATTACAAGGGTGAATTGTACAGAATGCAAATTTATCTTGATAAAGCTGACTTCCCCCAACTGTGAGATGCCAATTATTTTCATACACTGGTCTGATCTTATACTGACAGCTGGCTCCAACTTCACCTCTCCCCTAGTTCCCACAGTCTGTTCACACCATTTTCCTCTCAAAAGGGTATCCCCCAAAGTCCCCTGAGAGCCCCATCCTTCAGGTTGACATATCTCCTTCCTTCATCCCTCTCTGACCTTCTACCTACCCGGGAGCTCTGATAGTGTCTGTGGGTGGTCATGCAACACCACCACATATATATAGAGATATGTCTAGTTTCCCAAACACATGAGGTCAAGGTTCGTGTCTTGTTCTTTCCCACTCAAACAGCACGGCCCACAGTTGGGGCTGGCCTCTGTCCTGTTCTAGTTGACCCTTGAGGCAGAGAGGACTGTGTGCGAAGTCACTCCCCAGCACAGTGCAGCAGTGAGGAGAGCGACCCCCCTCCATCCTCATTCTGGAGGTTACTTGGCAGAGCTCCAAGACATGGAAAGACCATGTGGAGCTGGGGCTCTAGTCATCTATCTGCAGGTCAAAACTGACACCCGCCATGGGTCTTGCAGGTCTTCCTGCCCCTAGGTGCCCAGGTAAGAGATGGTAAGGATCCCAGGAAGGATCTGGCTTCCCACCCCTTGGGAAGCTGGCTTGCCTGCAACCTCTTTACCACAGTGTCAATAGCTATGCTTCCCCCAGGCCCACTGTCACCCTCTTTCTCCATAGAGCATGCCAATAACTATGGAGCTGAGCACTCCTAGGTCAGAACTGGGAAGACCCTAAGGTCTTCAGGACCAGGAGTGTAGCTTGACTCCTCCTTGGATAGCAAGGGGTTCAGTTTCCTAATCTGTGAAGTGGGGTGAATGACAATCATCATCTTAAGTCTGCCTCAGATATGAGAACAGGAGCTGAATGTTTAGTTCAGTGCCTGGTACATGGTGGATGCTCTGCAGATGTTTGTTTTAAAAATTATTCCATGACTCAGGATAAAAGGCCAGGTCCCCTAGCCTGTGTGGTACGCTAGCTCACACTCCTGGGTGTCTGCTGCAGCCTGACTCAGGGTAGCAGCTTTTCCTCTAGAGTAGCCTTAGACATCTCTGTAAGTCACACAGACCTAGATGTGTGCACACCAACAAGTGCACATGGAGATCAAGCACACACTATGATTCATACACACACAGAGAGAGAGAGAGAGAGAGAAACACAAGCATACACGGGGCCACAAAGAGACATGATGTATACATGTAGATTCACACACAGACATACAAACACATACCTATCAGCACAGATACACATACAGAGGCACACAGAAATAGAGATCGTGACATAAACACAAAAGACAAACACAGACACATGCACACACAGACACAGATGGATGCACAGAGTCATACAAACAGTCACAGATGAGAAGCAGACACAGGAACGCGCGTGTGCACACACACACACACACACACACACACACACAGAGGAAGGCTCGCATGGTGACCAACCCTCGAGCACTTGCTCTCCAGAAGCTGCAGACCCTGGAGCAGGGGACCCGCTGTCACCTCTACACAGATGGGAGATTGCACATTTCACCTACTGTGTGGGCCAAAGAGGCATTTGGAAAACAGCTTGGGAAGCTCATAACCATTCACAACATTGTTCTGCAAGAACATACAAAACATTGCCCTAGAAACAAACATTTGCAGTAGAACCCTCCAAAATCTGGAAATTGCCTTTACCAAAAAGTAACAGAGCAAGAAGGAAAAAAAAAAAAACAAAAACGCACAAACTTGGTTTGCCTCTGCAAAATTAATACCAATTACAAAAACATTTATGTGAACTGCTCACCATTTACACCTAATTACCATGCAGAACAGTTATGCATATCATTAAGAGCATACAGGATTAATTATGCTGTATGTTTCATATGATTACACCCCCACACCCTGAGCTCATAGAGAGCCAGCTTCCCCAGGGCCAGTCCGGGCTCAAGGCCCTTGCAAAGTTCTGTAGCAGATTCACAGCAAGCCACGCCCAGCTACAGCGCCAGGGACCGCCTGAGCAACACCATCCACATACACACCCTTGATAAGAAGCCATCTTTAGCCAAAGCCTCTTGGACACAGAGGATCTTCAAATGTCTACCAACAGGCAAAGCAAGGGTCACAGGGTCACAACACAGCTAAATGGCCCCATGGGAACCATGGCTCCAGAGGGCTAGCTCTGCAAGAAGGACAGACCATCCAGGTCACCACCAAGCTCACACGTGGCCCCATGACCATCACATCTACATTCCCTCTCTGATCCCCTCAGCTCTCACCCTTGGTAGCCTCTCAAGTGTACTGGGGTGACCCAGGCTGGTGGCAAGGAACTGAGCACAAGGAAGTCCCTAGGACCTGACAGAGACCATCATAGCTCAAAGACCAGAAGATGTGATTGAGCCATTCAGCTCCCAAGACAGGGAGGAAGCAGGCAACTGCAGACGCGTCTGCTCTGTGCCAAACCAAGAACACACATGGTTGAATTTAAATCCTCAAACACCTGTGAAGCTAACTGCATAAGGAGTCTTTTAAAAGACAGTGAAAGAAAACAGCTAGTCTTCACTCAAGAAGCATAGACCTGGCAAACAAACAGCCACGGAGCCTCTGAGATTATACCCACTCTGCAGATGGCAACGTCAAGGTGGGCAGAGGCTGGGCGATCCCCTCAAGGACACCAGCCAAGGAAGTAGCAGAGCCAAGGTCAAACCCCATCTACCCAGTGCCAAGTCCGATGGCTTTGGCACACTGCCTGCGCCTGAGTTCAGCAATACCAACATGGCTCGTGTCCTTATCCCAAAAAGACTTTGGGAGCAGTCTTTTGATTCTACTTCATGAAATACTAAAAACTCTTTTCTCTCCAACTGTTTTTTGTATCTTTTCTATTCCCTCGCCAAAAAGGCTGGTCCCAGATTGTTTCCTCCTCCTTTGGCAGACTTGGCCCTGATGGAGAGGGGCAGCTTTATTCAAGTCCAAGGACATTCTCAGAAGGTGACAGTAATACCCAAACGGAGCAGCCCGGGAGTGGAGGCTTAGGCCCTAAAGCTCAGCTTTGGGGGAATCACCAAGAAGCAGACATCCCAGTTCAAATCCCCAAACATCAGGAACACTGTCGGATGCCTGTGGCACAAGCCTAGTGAAATCCCCGCCTCCCTCACACATCAGCAGGGCTGCCTAGCACTCACCCATCCCACGGACGCCCCCTTCAAGCCTTCTGACGCAGGTTCCCGCCTCCTTCTGCAAGCCTGGCCCAGGCCCAGTACCAATGTCTCCCAAGAAGCAACACCCCAGAGCCATCATGGGCTGACTCTCCCAAGCATACAGAGAGCAGAGAGTTGTCACTGCCTCCCCTCCCTCCCTGTGGAGCACAGCCCTCGGTACAGACCCTCCTCTACTGAACCCTACATTTCTACACTGGCTTCTGAGTTTCTCCTCCTGGGCGCCCCAGAATGGCCTTCCTTGGAAGTCACTGGGGGCCAAGGACTCCAAGTGTAACTCTCACACTCTGTGGATAACACCACAGCTTCCACAGCCTGGCCAGGCCCAGCCCTCCAGCTTCATCGGGCTGAGTATGCCCTTGACCATCTAGCTAACTGCCCCATGCCCTTCCACTCAGCTTAGGCGTCACATCTGTCAGAAATCCCTTCAGGACATTCCCAGCTTGTAACTACGCTTCTCTTATCCAGCCCCAGTAAGGACATGAGCCCCCTTCCTGTTTCTTTCAAGCTGACCACAGCTGGCAATTCATTACCCTACCCATCTCTCACCTGAAGCTGCAGGATCCTTGCGTTTCATCTGTATAACCAACACGAAGCACCCAGGAAGCCTTTCAGAAATGAATAGGAACACTATGCATCTGGAGCAAGGGACCCCCAGAGAAAGCTGAAAGGCTGCTGGACCTGCCACACAGGGGGGCTGTATTTAGGATACCAAGCTGTTGGGAGGGTGTTGACCAGAGAAATTGCAGAGGCACTGCCCAGTCCCACTGGGCTTTTTGCTTTTTTTTTTTTTTTTGGTTTTTGAGACAGGGTTTCTCTGTATAGCCCTGACTGTCCTGGAACTCACTTTGTAGACCAGGCTGGCCTCGAACTCAGAAATCCACCTGCCTCTGCCTCCCGAGTGCTGGGATTAAAGGCATGCACCACCACGCCCAGCATCCCACTGGGCTTTTAAGATGAGCCTCCAGTATCAGGCAGGGCCCTGAGGCTACTACCAGCCAGGCTGAGAACCACAGGCCTCTGAGTGGATAGCAACAAGTACAGTGTCTATGGCAATAAAGCCATTAGAAGCCATTGCAATGCCACTTGCCAAGCTGATTATAGTCTAGACCCTCCCATGCTCTAGACTATAGGCAAAGCCAGCAGGGCCAGCAGGATCACAACCCATAAGAGATTGGGGGGGCGGGGTATAGTAGGAGGGCAGGACACTCTATAGCTTTGTAGCAGGAGTAACAGAGAAACCACGGAGGTAGCTCAGGAAATGAAGATTTCTGTTGCCAAACCTGACAACTTGAGTTTGATGTCCAGGACCCATGTATGGTGGACAGAGAGAACAGATATTCCACAGGTTGTCCTGTTCCCCACACATATGCCTGCCCCCAGTCTAAGTTTCTCATGTCATTTCGCAGAATGGAAGTATATTCAGCACCAGTGTCCACCTCCAGAGTAAGAAGAGCACAGGGGCTGTGTACAGAGGTTCACATCTGTAATCCCAGCAGGCTAAAGATAGAATGCTATGAATATGGGGCTATCCTTGGCTAAAGTGAGACACTGCCTCAAAATTCCAAACCAAACCAAACCAAAACAACCACTGGGCAAGGAGCAGGAGACCCCAATCTCAGTCCCATCACTGACTGTAAGATGGCCACCTGCGCGTCCCATCTGTGTACCCAGAAAGAACAGTTAACAGGCTCAGAATTTAAAACGACCTTGACATTTGAAACAGGATCAATAGGAATGACCACAGGAAAGAGAAAAGGGGAAACTGGTCCTGTATCTGAATAAGGTCAGGAAGCCTTAGGAGTCAGAGGAGTTCACAGGATAGTGGGCAGTGCAGAACAACAGTCACTGTTGAAAAATAACCCCACCATAGTAGGATTCAGCAGGAAAGCCCTAGGTCAGGCTTGGGAGGGCCCTGTGCCTCCCCCATCCGATGGAACAGTACCCGCATCCGTCACCTGTTGGTGTGAGCTAGCCATCCAGGCATCTCCCTGGAACAGGGAAGGGAGGGCACGGCACAGCAGAGCTGTTGCTGCAAGATCCTGTTATCTCACCTCTTTCCCCTTCTTTTTTTTTTTTTTTTTTTTTTTTTTTTTCCGAGACAGGGTTTCTCTGTATAGCCCTGGCTGTCCTGGAACTCACTCTGTAGACCAGGCTGGCCTCGAACTCAGAAATCCGCCTGCCTCTGCCTCCCGAGTGCTGGGATTAAAGGCGTGCGCCACCACGCCCGGCTCCTCTTTCCCCTTCTAATCCAGAGAGATTGTTCTGGATGCTGGAGGGTCTCTGCCTGGAAGTGTGGAGACCTCCGAGTGACCAGAGCAACAGAGACTCTTTGCCTTGCAAACAACACTGCTGTTGCTACCAGTGGCAGCACTAGAGGACCTGGGCTCAGCCTTTCCCCCCCCCCCATTGCCAAGACCCCCTGGGGTTGCACAACCGAATCCATGCTTTCCTGTCCCAAGTCTGAGCTCTTAAGCCCCAGACTACAGACTGTGAAGAATCAAGACCCTGCACCACCTGGACTCAGCGGGCCCAGCCAGCTTTCCCTCCAACCCCGCAGGGAGGCTTAGTCACTTCTCCTTGGGCACACACAGGGGTCACTAAGTGCAGGGGCCCTCTCCCCAAATTACTGGGGAGCCTTACCAAGACCCCAGCACCTCCCAGGCCACCTCCACCTCCCAGGCATCCACCATGGGTGAGCTTTCCCATACTGAGGCTGCCCCCATGATGCTCTTACCCCACTCTACTCCTGGGCTCTGAGGTCCTGGGTGCTGCCCCTTCCTCCTAGAAGCCTGCTCTGACCTCTCAATTGGCAGTGACCTCCCTCTCCAGCACCCTGCATTATTAATTAGTTGGGTACTCCTCAAAGCAGGCACTGGGCCCTGCTCACAGGAAATGCCCAGCAAATAAAATCTCAAACAAGTGGAAGCAAACATGAGGGAAAATTCTACGGGAATTCAAGGCATAGTAAGAATAAAAAGCTGGAAAAAACTCGGGACTGAAGGTACTCGCAACGCACAACCTGTTGACAAAGCCATTTGTGAGAATGGAAGCACTCTGCCAAGATTTCCAAGCGCTGTCAGCATCATTCTTATAAAACCAAGGCTTTATAAAAGAGACAGGAAAGTGGATGGGGCTTTTCAGAACTTCAAAATGCCCCCCCAGGCCCAGTGCACCCCAAATGCAGACAGCAGAGACAGCAACCCACACATCCACTGCCCCTTGGCTAAGATGGTGCCGGGCTCTTCTGTATGTCCTGGCAGCCAGCAGTTAAGTCCTACAGCTAGGCTGAGTCAACAGATAGATACCTCCCTCCAACTCCAGGACCCTCGCTTACGACACGCTGAACCTGGCTCACATAAAGCAAGCTGTGTGTCCATACATGTCTGCACAAATATGCAGACACACAGCGTGGACCTCATCTTGCCCACACAATTAGCCAAATGGAGGCAGCTCGGACACAACACAGATCTCAGCGAAAGACTTGTGTTAATGGAACTCGCTTGGCTCATTTTTTCGGGAAAAACACTATAATACACAAGACAAATGAAGCCAGATGCATGTCACCCCAGATACAAGAGAGCTTGAAGAAGGCTGAAGAAAGTTTACACAAACCCCCTTATAATGCCAGCACTTGGGAGACAAAGGCTAAGAAATCAGTTGAAGGCCAGGCTTGACTACAGAGCAGAGCCCTCCTACTCAAGGGTAGGAGGGGACAGGAGGAGAATGGAAAGGCACCTTTAATTTACTATTAAATTAAATTTAATTTACTATTAAAGCCCTGGTCGGGAGCAGCAGAGTCCCTGCAGAAACCCAGCCTTGCTGAGAAAGCTTCCGGCTTCTAAAATGGAGCTAGAGCCAACTCCCCCAAGGACCACACTGCAGCTCTGACTTCTACCAGCCAGACCTGCTCAATCAACAGCAGGGAGGAGGTGGTGAAGGAGACCCTAGGTCAGCACCTGGAGGCAGCAGTAAGAGCTGGGGGTTGGGGGAGGGGGCAAAGCAGCCCTTCTGTCTCAGGCCCTGGGAGGCAGAGCCAACCATAACAGACAGAACCCTCTTAGCCTCTCCCACAAAGGCCCCAACCCAGCTCTTACTGCTCCAGGAGCTCCCAGGTCCCTTCCTAAGGGCTGGAGCATTCATGGGAACATCCTAGAAGAGGGTCCATCCATCTGAAAGGCAAGGCTCTGTGTGCTGACTCCCTTTTCTTTCTGGCTCCCTGAAATGGAAATCTTGAGGGAATCTGGGAAGTAACTTGGGTCTGGGGGTGTGGGGGTGGAGGGGAGCTGAACTCTCCAGGTGCTCTCTCAACAGGCAGTGGCCACTGGAAGCCTACAAGCAGGCAATAACCACTGGACTAACCACCAACTGAAAGGCTAAGACAGAACGCATCCTGGGAGAGAGTAGGGAGCCTATCTAGCAACCTTCCTCATGGGCACCCACTAAATGTCGAATGAACGGAACACCCAGAAGAAGGCAGATCACCTTCAGTTCCTCCCACCCAGAGAGGCTGGACAAGGATCCTTCAGCTCATCTTGTCCCTTGCTGGCTTGTGGAAAGAATGGGGGACCGGGCATGGAACTGATGGTGAACTACCTTTAGGGACCCAGGGACGTACAACAGCTTGGACTGGGGACAAGAACCCTTGCAAGTTACCCCCACACACATTTCCACACAGCACATTCAGGGGAGCACCAAGTGGAGAGGCTGCAGGGAAGCTGTGGTTTCCATCCTCTGCAGTCAGACCTGACAGACCAACATGTCATTCCTCCCCTCTCTGCCAAAGCCCACCCCCTGGCAGCCCCTACCTTCTCCATGACCACTACTGTGGAGGGAAATTAGACTACTCTAGCCCTATTCTGGGTCTGAAATTCCACCAGGAAAATCAGAGCCATAGAATTTCAAAGTTGGAATGGGCCTGCAAGCTGCATCCAACCCCCACCCCACAGAGGAATCCTGCCTGCAGACACCCTGACAGATGGCCATTGGCGGCCTCTCTTAGGCTCTTCCACTGTGGAAGGCAGACCTTGCACTTGAGATGTTCATTCCTTGAGTCTAAAAGGGATACACCTTTCCTCAGGTTAGGCTCCTGGCGAACACCAGAGAGCCTGGGCCAAGTAACAAGGAAAAGTTTGGGCCACCAGGAGCCCACGAATCAGGAGCTGCAGATCTGATGGGAGAGGGGTGCAAAGATAAAGCACTAGGAGGGGGGCTCTGAGAGGCAGCAGGGCCTAGAGAAGGCCACAGGGAGGGGGAAGGCAGGTGCCAGACCTATGACATAAGTTGGCCTGGGGCCCCTACCTGGACACACACACACACACACACACACACCACTCTTCAACAGAATTACCTGTCAACAGCTCCACCAGGGCCTTAATGGACCCCCAGAGGCAGAGGGGACAAGTCAGCTTGCCCCCAAAGCCCACAGGAACTTACACAACCCAACTATCCAAAAGCAAATGACTGCTCTAACAACCTGCAAATGGCCTCTGTCTGCACAGAGGATAGCCCAAAGAGGGACTGCCAGGCTGCTGGGCTTTCCAAATCCCACAGGCCAGTCCTAACACTCCAGCAACGCAAGAATAGCTCCCCAGGCTGCAGCTGTCACATCTGCCTGGGAAGGAGGAGGCACAGAGGAGCAGCACCTGATCCCAGAATCCCTGCGCAGCCTTCCCAGGAGGAGGTTCAGCCGCTGGCAGCTCAGGGTGAAACATGAAGACTGAACTGTCCCCGGGGATGCTGATGGCAGTCTCTGGGCACAGCAGTGAGGGGCACGCTGGGTCACTCGGCTGAAGATACTCCTCCCCGAAGGCTCCTGTCCCCTCTGGTTTGAGAGGGGGCAGTTGTGCAGTCCCTAGCCCGCCCTTCCTCCCCAGCCCTACGCAGGCCAGAACTGCCCAGCTGGGTGCAAGACGCCATCTTAGGTCAAGGTGCAGCCACAGAAGGCTCCCCCTGGGAGCCCGAGAAGGGAGCTCTGAGACCCAGTGGGAGCCTTCTCCCACCCAGGGTGTCCACACCTACTCAGCTGGCCTTGCAGGAAAAGAAGAGGAGGGGATGCAGAGATAGGGGGAAAGCAACTACTGAGTGGGGAGCGAAGGGAGAGGGTGCCCCCAAGAAGTCAGGCTCCAGGAAAGCAAAATGAAGTTTAGCAGCCATAGGGCTGCGGGCCCCGCGAAGAGAGGTTGGGGGAGGCCGGGGGCGGGCCCTGGACGCACGCCAGCTCGGTCCGCGCCAACGAGGGAGGGCAAGACGGCGTGGAGTGGGGAGTCCGGGTGAGGGCGGGACACGGACCGCGGCCGAAGCCGCTCAGAGGCTCGGGTGTCTCCTGAGGTGCGGACAACATGGGGACTGAGACGACCCCCCCCCCCATCCGCAGCCTCGGTGAGGCCTCGTCCTTCACTGTGCGGATGCGAAGCTTTCAAGGACACGTCTACACCGGCCCGGCGGGGGTGCGTGTGAGTGTGTGCAGGAGGAGTCTGCCTCAGGGGGTGACCCCGGCATCCCCACCGGAGTCGTTACAGCCTTGCTGCTCCCGCCCCCGCACCTTCTAGTCCTCCGCGGCCGGGCCCGGGGATCCTCGCCCACTCCCGCCCCGCCCCCACACTGCGGCGCCGCCGCCACCCCGCTCCCACGGCCCGCAGCGGGGGCAGGGAGGAGCCGGGCGCGACGCCCCCCGCCACGCCGTTCCGCCTGGCCTCCGCGGGAGCGTGCGCCCCCGAGCGGGCACGCTCCCCACTCGCGCGCCCCTCCCAGGCCCGCCGGCGCCCCGCACCCCCAAGCCACAGGTGGCCGCGGGAAGATCGCGACGCCTCGTTCCCCAGCGCGGGCCCCGGCCGCCCCTGGGCCCTGCCGGGGGCCTACAGGGTTCCCCCCCGCCGCGCGGAGCCTGCAGGCCCGGGGGAGGGGCGGGGCGGGCGCGGGGCCCGGGTCGTGCCAGGCTGCCATTTTCTGCCGTGGCCACGGCGCTTCCCGGCCGCCCGCGCCCCCTCCCCCTCCCCTCCCGCCGCCCGATTCCCGGTCCGGTCCGCACCCCGCAGCGCACTGCCACAGGCCCCGGCCGGGCCCCCGGGCGGGGGCAGAGCCCGGAAGGCGGAGGCGGCGGGGCCCTGCGGCAGCGCGCGTTGGGCGGCGCGCAGGCCGGCGGAGGCCCCCTGCGGCATTGTACGGACTTGAACTTGAGCCCGGGCCGGACGGGGGCGCCGAGGGGCGTCCGCGGCGGAGGCGGCGCGCAGGAGAGGAGCAGCGGGTGAGCGGCGGGGACATAAACAAACCCTCGGCCCGGGCCGTCCGCGCCCGCAGCTCCGCGCGCCGAGTTGCGGGGTCCGAGCCGCGCTCCCCACCGCTTGCTGCGCCCGCCCGCCCGCCCTCCCAGCTCCCGGGCCGCAGGCCGTGCTGGTTACCGTGTGGCCCGGCGGGTCGGGCGGCCCGGCTCGCCCTGCTGCCGCGGCGCCGCGTCCCGGCTCGTCCTCTGCTCGCGCCGCCGCCCGCGCCGCCTCCCGGCCCGCCCGCTGCCTGCCGCGCTCCCTCCCTCCGTCGCTGTCGCGCTCCCTCTCTCCGCCTCCTCCGCCGGGTCCCCCCCGCCCGCCTCTTCTCTCCGCCTTCCTCCTTCCCTCCCTCCGGCCGCCCGCCGCCCAGGCCTCCGCCCGCCGCTCGCCCCCCGTGGCCGCGCTGGCTCTGGCCCCGGCGCTGCGGAGCCGCCCGGGAGGCAACACCGAGAGCCCCGGGGCGCCGCGGCGGGAGCGACCGGAGCCGCGGGCGGTCCTAGCGCCCCCGGCGGGAGGAGCGGGTTCGGGACTCCGCCGCGCCCCGGCTGCGGCGCTCCGGTCGGGCACCCTGCCGGAGCCTCGATCCCGGCTGCCCCGTGCCCCTCCAGTGGTCCCTCCGCCGCAACCTCCCCACCTTGCGGCGCCCCTCTACCTGGCGCGGCTTCTGCGCTGAGTCCCTGCATCCAGCACTGGTCGTAGGGACAGCTGCCCCTCCTCTCCCGGGCCGGTGTCAAGTGCCTCCCCCCGCCGCCCGCGGAGCCCCCGGCGGCCTTCGCCCTGCAGTTCTCCCGACCTCCACCAGAGCCCACTGCGCTTTGCGCGCCTCAGCACTGGGGCTTGGGACAGCAGCGCCTGCCCAGCCGCTTTGCTACCCTCAGCCAGGTGCCGCGGTGGCCAGACGGCTGCACACGGCCAAGGTCGGAGCGCCTGGCGCCTCGAGGCCATCCTAGAGACTCGAGCACCGCCACGGAGTGGGCTCCCTAGAAGGCAGTAAGCTTCCCGTACCTTGAGGTGTCCAAAGAGTTGGATGCCCTCAGGTGGGCTCTGGAAAGATCTGAAGAGATGGAAGGTTAAACTAAATGTCATTGAAAGCCTGCTTCTTCCAGCTGCAAGATTCTCCGCAGACAGGCACTAGACCTGGCTCCCTCAGTGTGGGGGTGCTCTCAGGGTTCCGGGTCTGTAGTGCTCACCTCTCCAGCTACCATCACTGGAGCGTGCCTCCTTGTCAGGCTCCTCCCTCCTGCCACTGGACAGCACCATCCATCCAGCCCTTCAGTGCCCCAGTGTCCTGAGTCGGATCTCCCACACCCACGGCACACTTATTTGCTGAAACAGGTCCCCATAGAACACGCCCCACCTAGAACACTTCACCCCATTGAGGGTCAAAGGGACAGTTGCCTAATTCATTGAAATACAGAACCACCCTTTCATATTGCAGGGCACATTTACCCTTCAGTCTTCCCTACCCGAAGCAACTGTCCCGACCTTTCCTAATATCACTCAACTCATAGCCGCACCCCCCACCCCCACTACTGGTGTTCATTTCTGCCACCCATAGTCTTTCACCTGGCCAGTTCTTAGGACTCGTCATGCCCTGTGAGGACAAGGACACCGTTTGCCTTCAGTACAGCTCAGCACCTGTACATGCTACGTCCTCATAAATGTTGGTTGAATGACTGTATGAACTGCAGGCTTCCTGTATCCAAATCCATAGCCCTCCAAATGATGCTCCCAGCTTGACTAAGGACAAGACCATTTTAGAGAAAGGCCTCGACTTCAAGACTTATATGGCACTACCTCTAAAGAGCAGCCACCAGCCACCAAACACTTTCATTTGTCAAGTGACTTGTACCATCCCTACTTTTCAGTGAAGAAACCCATGCTTGGACTGGGGGTGGAACTTGGTGGGAGAGCATTTGCCTGGTAACCTCCAAGTCTTGGGTTCAGGATTCAACACCACAAACAAAAAGCCCACCATGAGGCTGGAGAGATGGCTCAGCAGTACAAAGCACTGGCTGCTATTCCAGAGGACCTGGGTTCAGTTCTCAGCACCCACATGACAGTTCACAACTGATTATTAACTTCAGATCCAGGGGATGTGGCAGGGCTATGAGACACAGACACAGGAGCAAGAAAAACATGCTCATGTATAATTTTAAAAAGCCGTCCAGGCTTAACCCTGAGTTGGGAAGTGGCAGAGCAAGAGTTAAGTCCAGGTTCATTTAACTCAGGTCAGCATATTACAGTGGGAAGAAGCCAAAACTGACCAGGAGAGCCAAATGTAAGTCTGTATTCAGTACTGATGGTGCTGTCGTGGGGAGCCATGAAGGCATGAGATGTCTGTGATGCTCATGTAACCAGTCCCACAGTTTCAGGACAGGGGAGTTTGGAGCAGTGTGTAGCAGTTGCAGGGCTCCACCGTTGGCTCGAGACACCAACACTGCGTCTTTGGTCCAGAGAGGAAGCACATCAGTGCATCGTGCTGCGCTGCTGAGACTGCTTAGCCTGTGGGCTCTGTCACAGTCTGAATACTAAGCATCCCTCCAGACAGGCTCACACATTAATGAAGGGCAGGCCCTCTGCAGGTGGTGGGCTTTTGTTGTTGTTTTGTGGGGTTTGGTTTTGTTATTACTGTTGGGTTATTTTGAGACAGAGTCTCTGTTATGTAGCCTTGGCTGTCCTGAAACTCATCGTGAGACATGGCTGGTCTCAAACTCATAGAGATCCATCTGTTTCTGCCTCCCAGCGCTGGGACCAAAGGCGTGTGTGCCACCACACCCAGTGTGGTGCTGCTGTTTTGAGAGGTTCTGGAAGCTGAGGGAAGTGGGGCCTGGCTTGGCGACCTAGGCCACTGAGTGAGTACCTTTCCTTGGGGGGATATCCCTTGCCTCTCTCTGTCCCTTGCCCTGCTTCCTGGCTGCTCCTCCAGCCCCCACCCCCACCATCTGCACCTGCCACCACAGTGTTCTGCCTCATAGCCGGCCCCAGGATCATGGCCCGGGACTAAACCCTAAGGAACTGTGAGCCCAAGGATGTCTTTCCACACTCAGACTGGTCTTGTGACATATTTTGTCACAAAAAGGGAAGCTGTGAGCAAAGGCTTCTAGACCCCCTACTTTGGTCCTAGACATTTTGGACAAAGGATGTGGCATCCATTTCAATAGAGAAGGTTATCCCATGGTACCTACTGTGCACTCCCATATCTCAGTGGCTTAAAACCACCAAGTTCTAGGGTGGTTTGGTGACTCTCCCAAAAGCCAAATGCAGTTCCACCATGTATCTCTGAAATCTCAGCATTAGGTATATATCTAAAAGGACAGAAAGCAGGCCGGGTGTGGAGGCACATGTGTATAATCCCAGTTCTCTAGAGGCAGAGGCAGGAGGGTAGCTGATGAAGCCAGCCTGGTCTACATGGTGAGGTTTGGGGTAGCTGGAGCTACATTGGCAGACTCTGTCTCACACAAACAGGGTGAAAAGAGGGAGCTTTGTAGAGTTTGTGCAACAACACTTCTAACTATTTGCAGTAGCCACAAATGGGAGTGACCTGAATGTCCACATACCAACAGATGAATGGATAACCATAATGGCTTACAATATAAGCAGTGGCATAGTACAGAGGCTTGAAAGGGAAGCAACACAGATGAACCTTGAGGGCATCACACCGAGTGCAGTAAACCACTCACAGACAACAAGCTTGCATGGCTCTATTTACATGAGGTGCCCAGAGTAGTCAAATCTGTGAACACAAAATAGAATCTTAGCTGCCTGGGTCTGGAAGGGGAGCATGGCAGGGTGTTTAACTGCTAGAGCATCATCCTGAAAATGAATGCTTTCTAGAGATAGGTTGGTGGGGTGTGAGCTAATACAGATAAAACAGTGACATTTGTGTTATGTGCATTTGACTCCAATAAAACAGTGTGAAATGGAGCTGGGCGTGGTGGTGCATACCTATGATCCTAGCACTCGGGAGGCAGAGGCAGGTGGATTTCTGAGTTCGAGGCCAGCCTGATCTACAGAGTGAGTTTCAGGACAGCCAGGACTGCACAGAGAAACCCTGTCTTGAAAAACCAAACAAAACCAAACAAAACAGTGTAAGTGCCATGGATTCTTTGTGGGTTTGCTGTGCCCATGGGTATCCAGAGCCTCTGACCTACAGAAAGAGCCACCATCTAAGGGGAAGCACCAGAGGATGTCACCTTGTCGATGGGCATGTGTGAAGGATAAAACCAGACATACAGCACCATTCAACTACAAAATCTGGGACCACATGCAAAGACCAGACATGTTAGGCTGAGGATGTAATGCAGTCGGTAGAGTGCTTACCTAGCGGGCGCCAGAGCAGGAAACTGGTGCAGCACACACCTGTAATTCAAACAAGTAACAGGTAGAAGAGTATACATTCAGTCATCACAAGTTTGAGACCAGCCTGAGCTAACTGAAGCCCTGTCTGTCTGTCTGTATGTCTCTGAAATTACTAGCCACAAAAGTCACTATGGGGACTTTTTGGATCCTCTCACTGGCAGCACGATCCCCTGACATTGTCTTCACGGGACCTTAGCTGAAAACAGCCCTCATCTGAAAAGGCAGTAGGGCTATTCCAGCACACCCACACTGCCAACCCTGTGTCTGTCCTTGCTGTCAGCTCCTCAAATGCCCTATGCCTCCTTGCTCACCCCCCTGACCTCTACACCGCACTCACTAGCCTCCCTGCCTGGTGAGGTCACCCCACCTCAACCCCAGCAATTCACCACCATTCCAATTGTCCTCAAGTCACACCAGCCAAAAGAAGGGCATCTTCAACCACTATGGACATTGGCTCCTCACCAAATGGTCATGCTTCCACCTGCCTTCCGGGGAGGGTTACTGTGCTGTTCCACACTCTCTATTGCAAGAGATAACATCACAGACAAATTAAACATAGGACCCAGGAAGCTCAAGGATGGGGACTTGGGGACAGGTAAATCCAGAGTTCAAATGCAGCTCCAGCGTGGGAATTCACCCTTGACCTGACATCATGCACAGCTCCTTCCTTCCTACTACTTGGTCATCGTTCCCCCTACAGTTTTGTTTTGTTTTGGATGGGATTTGAAACAGAGCCACTCTGTAGCTGAGACAAGTATCCTGCCTCTACCCCCTTAGTACTGGGATTACAAGCATGTGCCACCAGATCCTTCCTACTGTAAGCAAACTCCACCCAGCCTTCAAAGGCAAACCCAGCTTGGGTTTGAACTTCTTGAAAGCTCCTGATGTCTCCAACACACAAACCTCCGGGTCTTTTAGTCACTAACCCAAAGCCTCAAAGTCTGAGCTACACTTTTGTTTTCTTTTTAGTGTCACCTGAGCAAAATTATTCCAACCCAATGGCTCTATACCTAATAAGCTAAGGAGAAGACAAAACATTGTTTCTTGTAGCCCAGGCTGTCCTTGAACTTATAATATAGCTGAGGCTAACCTTGAATTTCTGATCCTGCTGCCTCTACCCCAAAAGTGCTGGGGTTACAGATGTGTGCTACTATTCCAGGCCCTGAATCAGATCTTTAGAAGACATCAGACAAACCCTAAATGAGGATTATCCTACAAATTAACCAACAGTCTCGAGGTTTTCAAGAAAGTGGAGATCATGGAAGTCAAAGAAGGACTGAGGGCTAACTAAGGGTGTAGCTTGATGACAGAGTGCTTGCCAGCGTGTAGGCAGTCTTTGTTTTGATTACCAGCAATACAAAGGAAAAAGCAGGCCATGGTGGCACACACTAATCCCAGCACTCAGGAGGGAGAGGCAGGAGGAGCTCTGAGAGTCTAAGGCCAGTCTGGTCTAAAGGTTGAGTTCCAGGTCTACACAGAGAAACCCTGTCTTGAAAAAGAAGAAAGAAAGGAAAAAGAAAAAAATGAATTCTACATTACTGAAAGAGACCAGGCACAAAAGTGTGAGGTTTGTTTTGGATCTTTGTGTTACAGAACAGTGTCTTACCCCTGTAACCCCAAGACTGGAGAGCCTGAGGCAGAAATATCTTCACAAAGTTGAAGCTAGCCTGGGCGACAGAATGAGACCCTGGCTCAAAATAAATAAGGGCCTGCAAGATGGCTTAGCAGGTAAAAACCACTTGTCACACAAGTTTGATGGCCTGAATTTGATTCCCAGAACCCATGATAGAAAGAGAGAATCAACTCTCAAAAGTTGTCCTCTCTCACACACATAATAAATAGTAAGTAATAATAGCTGGGCATGGTGGTGCATACCTTTAATCTCAGCACTCAGGATCTCTGAGTTCAAGGCCAACCTGTTCTACATAATGAGTTCCAATACAGCCAGGGCTACAGAGTGAGATCCTGTCTCAACAAAAATTATAAACAAACAAACAAACAAACAAACACTGTTAGAACAATCAGATGAATCTTAATAGGGTGGTAGTAATTATTCAATGTTACTTTTCTAATTTTGATCGTTGTATTGGACCTACGAAAGAAAATGTACAATCTGTGAGTTATATACACTAAAATGTCAGGGGACTGAGCTCTTATTCACAATGGTTCTGAGCCAGAAGAGAGCTTTCTACCGTATTGCAAATTCCTTTATAAATTAAAGATTGCTCCAAAGAAAAGGTCTTCAAAATTGTAAGAAGTTACATCATTTTGCCTTCCCACCAGGAATATATAGGATTCAAAGCTCCTGGATTTACTATGCTAACAGACTGGGGGCACTTTCTCCTTGAAGTAGGTGCCCATTTTATTTTATTTTATTTTATTTATTTATTTATTTATTTATTTTGGTTTTTTGAGACAGGGTTTTTCTGTATAGTCCTGGCTGTCCTGGAACTCACTTTGTAGACCAGGCTGGCCTCGAACTCAGAAATCCACCTGCCTCTGCCTCTGCCTCCCGAGTGCTGGGATTAAAGGTGTGCGCCACCACGCCTGGCTTTATTTTGCATTTTTAACATTACAAAAAAAGCTAGACTTTTTATATGCTCAAGGTCTGTTGACATTCAGAAACCAAGAATGATCAGTTAGTCACTAACTAGGGATATCAGTGGTTCTCAACCTGTGGGTCACGACCTCTTTGGGAGTCAAATATCAGATATCCTGCATATCAGATATAATTTACATCATGATTCATAACAGCAGAATTACAGTTATGAAGCAGCGACTGTTCTGGGTCCCCTGCCTGCTTGCAGTTCCTTTGACTTTGGTGTAAAACAACAAACATCTTTCCTGGTGTTAGGGATGAACTCAGGCCTTAAGTAGGTTAGGCAAGCCTCTACCATGGAACTACACCCCAGGCCCTGACAGTGACCCCCGAACTTTTGTGTCTGTGCCTAGCATCCTGACAGAGGGCCGGGGAAGATGCTCTTGGCATGTATGTTTAAACTCCACCTAGAGCAGAGCCCTCTCCCTGAGGGCTAAGTTGTGGTGCTCCAGCCAGAAATGACCTACACACACACACACACACACACACACACACACACACACACCCCACAATATACACACAACATACATACAACACTCACATATACTATCGCCTTGGGGTGCAGGGAACATCAAGGAGAAGGAAGAGCAGGACATGGCCACAGGACTGAGGTCAGTCTTCTTGACTTCCTTTCTGTGGTCACTCTGTCCCTAGGCTTGGACACCCAATCTTGGAGACCTTCCTTAGTCCCACCTTCCTTCCTGTTTTTGAGTTTCCTGTTCCTTCCCATAGCTCCTCTGAGGGTAGAAGGAAGGACCTAGAACTCAAAGGACTCTACCTCATTCTGTGTGGGCTGAGCAGCTGGGGCAGGAAGCAAGGCAAGCTTCCCTCAAGTTGCTTCTGGGAGTGCCGCCTTAAGATAGGAAAGCTGTGGTCCTGTCTGTTTTAGATACTAACAGTCAAGTGGGACAGGAGCAGTGTTGGTTTTTCTCATTCACATTCATTTTTATTCTATGATTTTTTTTTTAATTTTGAAGCAGAATGTATATAAGCAGGAGATAGCCTTGACCAGTGACCTTCTTGCCACAGCCTCCCAAAAGCTGATACTGCAGGCAGCATGCCACACTGGATTCTTTTATCCTTTTCCCACTTGTTTTATGAGTCGATGCCCCCTTAAGTTGTAAATTGAACTCTATGCAACCCAAGCCTTTATGTTTCCTTGTTTCTTTATATGAGACAGGATCTCACTACATGGCCCTGGCTGTCCTGGAAGTCAATATGTAGACCAAGCTGGCCTTGAATGAACAGAGATCCTCCTGCTTCTGTCTTCTTTTTATTATTTACTTATTATTTTAATAGACAAAGTCTTTATTATTGCTTTATAGAGAAGGTTTTAGGGCTGGTGAGATGGCTCAGCGGGTAAGAGCACCCAACTGCTCTTCCGAAGGTAATGAGGTCAAGTCCCAGCAACCACATGGTGGCTTACAACGACCCGTAATGAGATCTGACACCCTCCTCTGGTGCGTCTGAAGTCAGCTACAGTGTACTTATGAATAATAGAGCAAGTGGGACCAACCGGAGCGAGCAGAGCCAACCAGAGCGAGCGGGGCCCGCCGGAGCGAGCGGGGCCAACTGGAGTGAGTGGGGCAAGACCAGAATGAGCAGGGTTGACCTGAATGAGGATAAATAAATAAATAAATAAATAAAAGAGAGAAGGGGGGCTGGTGAGATGGCTCAGCGGGTTAGAGCACCCAACTGCTCTTCCGAAGGTGATGAGTTCAAATCCCAGCAACCACATGGTGGCTTACAACCACCCGTAACAAGATCTGATGCCCTCTTCTAGTGCACCTGAAGTCAGCTACAGCGTACTTATGAAGAATAATAAGAAATGAATCCTTGGACCGGAGAGACCAACCAGAGCAAGCCAGGCTGTCCGGAGCGAGCGGAGCCAAACGGGGATGGCCGGAGCTAGCGGGCCAGAGTGAGTGGGGCCGAACGGGGACAGCCAGAACGAGCAGGGCCAACCGGAGCAAGCGGAGCTGATCGGAGTGGGGGGGGGCGACTGGAGCGAGCGGGGCCAGCTGGAACAAGTGGGGGCCGTACGGGGGGGGGGCGGCCGGGAGCGAGTGGGGAAGGCCGGAGCGAGTGGAGCTGGCGGGAGCGAGTGGGGTTGACCGGAACAAGGGAAAAAAAAGAGAGAGAGAGAAGGTTTTACTATATAGCCCTGGCTGCTGCCAAAACTGCACCCCCTCCTATAAATAGCCCTAACCTTTTTTTTCTCTTGAGATTATTTTAGATTTACATGCCATTGTAAAAAAAAAAATGCTACACGGGTGGGCAGTAGTGGTGCACACGTTTAATTCCAGCACTCAGGAGGCAGAGGCAGGCGGATCCCTGTGTTCCAGGCCAGTCTGGTCTACAGAGTGAGTTCTAGGACAACCAAGGCTACACAGAGAAACCTTGTCTCAAAACAAACAAAAAACCAAACCAAACACACAAAAGAGAGAGAGAGAGAGAGAGAGAGAGAGAGAGAGAGAAAGAGGGAGGGAGGAGGAAGGAAGGAAGGAAGGAAGGAAGGAAGGAAGGAAGGAAGGGAGGAAAAGAGAGGAAGGAAGGAAGGAAGGAAGGAAGGAAGGAAGGAAGGAAGGAAGGAAGGAAGGAAGGAAGGAAGGAAGGATAAACACAGATCCTATGTCTCACAGCACAGCCTGGGCCCCTCAGTGATTATACCTCAGACCATTTAGTGTAGAACTCAACCAAGAACATGATGTTGGAATGAACATCTCCATCTCTGCCACTCCTAACATGGACAACTGCTAGTTGTTCCATGTCTCCTAATTTGTCCTTTTAGTACGGCTGTGTAGGTCTCCAGAGTTGGGCAGTATATAAGTTAGTAAGATTGGCTTTTTTTTCTCTCTGTGAAATTGTCTACATGTTCATCAGACTGTGGTATGCCAATAGCTCCTCTCTTATTGCTGATGAGAAAGCAGCCCTGGGCAGATGCACCGGCTCAAACTGTTGCCAATGTTTCACTGTTCTCCATTGTTGACAGTTCCTCAGGGTAGAAATCTGAGGTCAGAGAAGCACAGACTCTGGTGAGGACTTTGAGGCAGAGTATATGGAACCAGTATCCATAACCTAGTCCATCAAGACAGGGCTGGAGGTGGGAAACAAACCAGGGAGTTCCACGGGAAATACGGGGTCTTGGGAGGAGTTGATAGTCAGGACGTCTCAATAGTCAGGACTAGACTGCTTGGGAACTGGAAGGTGGCCTGGGAGCTGCCTTAGTCTGTGGACCCATTACTGGGACAACCTCTACTGCTGATGGAAAGCAGCAACGAGACTGATTTGAGTTGCTAGAGTAACATCCAGAGAAAATATCCATTCAGGAGGCAGAGAAGCAGAACCATGTTCAGTGGTGAGAAAGAGAAATCTTCTTGGGGAACATCTACAGCCATGAGTGGGTGATGCTTGGGAACGTGTAGAGACCAGAAACAATGGAGAGATCACTGCTTGGGGGAAAGAAGAGTTGGCTGGCAACAGAGAAAAGAGGCTCAGGAGGCAAGAGAGAGGAGTGATGTTGTAGCAGTCAATTAACGCTGCTCAAACCGCCCTGCAGTGTTGACAGCAGAGAGTTCCTCTCTACCAGTCCCAATGTTCTGGATGTTCAAATGAAAGACACACACACAAACACACACACACTGCTCAATGGCTGGGCCACTCCCCAGCCTCCACATTGCTAACACCTCCCCTCCAATACTCCTGAGTTATTACTAAAATCTATATTCCATCTTTGCTACCCTAGACCCAATGGGGGAGGGGGCACTCTTTCCCGGATCCCACTTGATTGGCACTCTGTCTGCTGCAGCTTTCAAGTCTGCATCTTACTCCTTTCCCCGGCATGGTGGTTTTGCCTCTTCTCTCGGCCCCCTTGTCTGGAAATCCTAAAGTCCTGCCTCTGTCTCCTTGCCCAGCCATTGGCTACCAACAACCTTATCTACCAACCAGAACCAACTGGGGACAGGGACCCTCAGCGTCTTATGTATAAGATTCTCATGTAATTTTGGGAACCCAATTAACGTAATACAAGTGTTAAACCAAATCTACAACATTTCCTCCTTTTCATCCATTAAAAAGCTTTCTCAGATATACATTGGACATAGCTATAACAGTTATGTAAACTATAGTGTATGATATACACTAACAACATTTAGTCCATCAATTTTGTCAATATATGTATGTTATTCTAACAGGGTCTCCCTCAGACTATAATCTTGCTTGCTGCCACCATTTCAAGAGTTAATGGGGAAAGGGGCCCTTTCCATGTTCCTTTACATGCTGGGGGATGGACAAACCTAAGTCTCTCAGATTCATGGACGGCAGCTTCATTCTGACAGTGGCTGTTGGCCAGTGGGCCATCCTTGATGTACTTCCTTGCCATGTTGGTCTCTCCACAGAGGGTTCACAATGGCACCTGGCTTAACCTACATGAGGAAGCAGGTAAGATCGAGAGGTAGGGTTCAGGAAACGAACCCTAATCAAATCTTGGAAGCTCTGCCTTGAGCTTCCTCTGTCAGAAGCACATCACATGGTGTGAGCCATCTCAGGAAAAGAAACCTGTGTCTGCATTTGATCTCAGACTACCCGGAGCAACTAGGCAAAGATGGCGTCTGGAGAGTAGGAGGGGCAGAAGACAGAGCAGAGAGAAGCATGTAGTAATAATGCCCAGCTACCCCAGCACTTCAGAGAAACACAGGCACAGTCAGGGTCTCCAGAGATCCCTAATCTCATCATCCAAGTTCTCTCCCCACCCAGCCCTTAACCCACAGAGCCAGGAACAGAAGCAATCATAAACACTGCGGGGGTTGGGGGGGCTGAGGGTGTGGCTTGGTGCTAGAGAGGGGCTGAGGGTGTGGCTCGGTGATGGGGGGGGTGACTGAGGGTGTGGCTCGGTGATGTAGAGCGGAGGGGGGACTGAGGGTGTGGCTCGGTGATGTAGAGCGGAGGGGGGACTGAGGGTGTGGCTCGGTGATATAGAGCGGAGGGGGGACTGAGGGTGTGGCTCGGTGATATAGAGCGGAGGGGGACTGAGGCTCGGTGATAGAAGGGGGCTAATGGTGTGGCTCGGTGATAGAGGGGGACTGAGGGTGTGGCTTGGTGATAGAGGGGGGAACTGAGGGTGTGGCTTGGTGATAGAGGGGGGGACTGAGGGTGTGGCTTGGTGATAGAGAAGGGACTGAGGGTGTGGCTCGGTGATAGAGGGGGGTCTGAGGGTATGGCTCAGTGATAGAGCGGGGTCTGAGGTTGTGGCTCGGTGATAGAGTACTTGCCAAGTTACAGGACTGTCCAGCTCAGAGGTCTTAGATGGGACAGAGATAGGGAGGGACTAAGAAGGTGCTGGCACCCCAGAGGACACCCCCACCAAGTATTCAGAGGCAGGACCTAAGACTTTCTAACTAAGTCTGGACACAGACTTTCTTTCAGGGAGGCTCCTAGGAGGGGAGTAAGCACAAGGCTTAACTCACATACTGGGTACAGGAGATGCAGCAGTTTGGGAAGTGCCCTCTGGGACAAGGGGCACAGACCAAACTAAATGGTGTTCCTGTTGGGTTTCAGACCCTGGACAAGACTCTGGAGGTGCTGATTTAATATATCAAAGTGGACCTGTCCTCCAGGTTTCCCCAGCATCCGTCAGTAGTCTCTACCTGTTACAAGGCATGGCTGACATACCACATCCTCTCGCCTGAACTTTCATCCCAGGGACTGGGCTTCCTCTCCCTATATAATCTAGACCTGTCTCCTCTCTCTTTGCATTTCTCTCTCCCTATATGTGTCACACCTGTTCTCTCTCTCTCTCTCTCTCTCTCTCTCTCTTTCCAGTCCCTCTCTGTTTCCCTGTCTGCATGGTGATTTCCTTGGCTCCATTCCTTGTGACCAGTGAACTTGCCCAAGAGCTGCCACCAAATAAATAGGCTTTTTTTTCTTTTTCTTTTTCTTTTTTTTTTAACTTTTAATTCAGCTTGAATTGGCTTATCATGTCGTTGGAGAAAACTTATTTGTTCCTAATTGCTGAAAATTATGAAGATGTCGGGTCACCTGCTGCTGGACTGGAGATGAAGATCACACTGTTTTATTGTTTTGTTTTGAGACAGAATCTCATTCTCTGGCCCAGCTTGGCCTTCAAACTCACTAGATTTCTCAGGCTAGCCTTGAGCTTCGATCAATGCTACTTAGCCTCCCAAGTTCTTGACTGTAGGCCGCTCTGCTTGACTTTAGGGTTAGGATGATGAAGACTGTGGGTCAACAGACCTTGGGGTGAGGAAGATACCCTGTGATGCCTGCAGTCATAGGGTCCTGGGTGATGGGGTCCTGGGGGAGGAGAGAGTGCAGCTGCTGAGACCCTCAGTGGCGGGCTTTAAAGGAAGGAGCATGAGCCAAGAAACTTGGACATGGAAATCCAAGAATGTGAGCATGAAAGGTTAGAGAATTTAACTAAATTTCTCAGGCCCACACAGAAGCTGGACAGAGTAATAAACACAGACTGGATATCTAGCAAGGTCCTTTTCCTCACTCCAGAGTTCTCGCCAGGATTGTCTCAGGGTGGGCTAGACTCAAGGACAGGCCTTTGCTTTAGGCAGACATGCACTTTCCTGAGGACTTGGCCTTTGCTAGCTGTAGTCATCTTGATAACGTTGCTATTGGGAGTTGGCCTTGCCTACTTAGGGCTGCTAGAGTTAAACAAAGGCACCTAGTGCCTGGAACTGTGCTCGGCTTGCAGCCAGCTACCAACTCTGTCATGATTCATGGAAACACACTTTCTTTCTGCCCTGTCTCATAGAGGGCCAGAAGGATGAGGAGTCCTGATCCATCCCTGTCACACAGGCAGGCGGGCAGGCGGATGGGCAGGCAGGCTAGCATCTGTGATGTCCATTCTAGGGATAATGCTAAAGCCCAGGGAGTTCTTGGTGGCAAGTCAGTGACAGAGCCAGGACCAGACCTCTTCCAACTGTGGCCTATGCCTAAAGGGAATTCCCAGAGGGCTCCAGATGGCCCTGGCTCACAGCTCTGTTCCTTCTTGGGGAAGTCTAACCCAGCCTTCCCTTCTTCTATCTTCTTTCCCGTGGTATTCCAGGTACTTGGAAGCTGAGCAGCACCTGGAAAACCTGCCTGCCCTGGGCACCCAGGGGCTCACTGGAGGCAAAATCATTCCACAGATGTAGAGTCAGAAACCAGGAGCTAAGGTCCCTGCAGCCCTAGGGAAAGAAGGAGCCAGGAACAGGCAGGTGAGAGGTGACACAGGAACTGCAGGGCAACCAAGGCTGGGTGTTAGGTAACACCAGGCCAGGAATAAGGAGCTTTCCATACTTCCAAGTGGAGCCCCCAGCACAGGCCTCCGGAGTTCAGAATCCGGAGACTTTGAGCCTCTAGTTCAAGAGTGATGGAGTGGGGATTCAGCTGTTGTGGATCCTGGGGCAGAACCAGTAGAAACTGATTCTACCAGGGCTAACTTGGGTACTCAAGGGGAGAGGTTGCTGTGGACCCTCTTCCCAGTAGCCTTAGGGAATGGTTTACCACCGTCTACTGAGCTCTTACCCTGTGGGAATCTTGGAGCTGTGGCTGACATAATTAACGTTGCCCCTAAGCAGGGACTATGCGCTCTGTGGCTTCTCCCCTTGGCTAGGCAGGTCTCCCTGGAGTTTCCTAAGCCAATGTCACACCTACAGGGAGAGAGAGGTCTGGCTCTGGAGTTCTTACCTAAACCCTGGTGAGCCAAGCCCTCCCCCACTTCTCAAGTAACTTGCCCCTGTCTTTCTCTCCTACTCCATGACACTCTCCATCTGCCACCCCCTCCCCCCACAAGAAAGACAGAGCTACATGATTGGAAAATAGTCTAAAGGAGTATTTCCCTTTGTGCAAAACTGATGTACAATATTCCACAGCTAAAACTCTTGGGGTTCTCGGGCGGTGTCTATCCCGAAAAGGAACCTAGGGTTTGTCCCTCTTTGTAGGTACTCAATAAGGACACCTTTTCTGGCACTCTCCTACCATACAGAGGTACACCCACCACATCTGGACTGTGCAAAGCTGGGGTGGAGGTTACTCTCCTGAGGGTCACCGAGTTATTCAAAGGAAACATTCAGATTAAGAATTGGGAGCAGAGTGAACCCTGGCTGTGTCAGTTCTGTGTTGATGTAGTTCGAGGGTCTCCAGTCAGTCTCTCCAGGGGAGGAGCTGGTGACATCTTGGCTGTCCCACCAGGGAAAAGGCTACCACCCATCCCAACTCCAGGCGTCCATCAGGAGAAACAAATGTTGGGACTGCATGCATGTGTCGCCACATCTGGCTTCAGGAGCCATTTTAAATGCTCTGTCACTCCCACCGACATGATGAATGCTGCAATTTAGAGGCCAGCTTATTTTAGATAGTGAATAAATGGCTAAGAAAAAAGAATAAGGCTTTCTGGTCACTCTGAGCCAATTTTGCTTTAGTAAATCCTTAGGGGGCGGGGGAGGGGGGGAAACCAAACCAAAACAAAAAACCTCGAGGGGATAGAGGATATAATTTACAACACAACTAGCTGAGCACCGAGGCTGAAGGCGCTGGTGACAGTTCCTGGAGGCTCCGCCCCAAAAATCCCGCAGCAAGCCACGCAGCAGACTCTCACGGATTCACTTGGGCCCTGTACTCTGCGCAGGCGCCGCACTTTCGCTCCTCAACCTCCAGGTGGCGCTGGTGGGGGGAGGAGCATAAGTTTGCGGGTCTCAGAGGAGGCGGGACATCAAAAAACTGGCTCCTAATTGGCTGGGCTCGGACTACGAAGGGACAAGCCCAGAGGACCTGTGGTAGGAGACGCGGTCATAAGGAGGAGCTGGCTTACTCATAAGGAAGAGAACGTTTGTGGTGTGCTTACTCCTGGGGACAATCCTTTTTTTTTTTTTTTTTTTTAAATAATGGCAATTTGTTAAGACTATAAATAGCCAAGTTTCCCATTTGTCATACATTTATAAAAACCTCACGAACCAACAGACGAGAAAAATCCCTGGTGGGACCTATTTAAAAGAGATTCACCGCGGGGGGGGGGGGGGAATATACCAATCCCTGGCAAACATGGAGGTGGAAGCTCACGGTCAGCTTTTAGATGGAACACAGGGTTCCCAAGGAAGAAGGAGCTAGAGAAAGTACCCAAGGAGCTGAAGGGGTCTTCAACCCTATAGGTGGAAGAATAACCATGAACTAACTAGTACCCCCTGGGCTCGTGTCTCTAGCTGCATATATAGAAGAGG
>LR756402.1:668518-695148 GCA_902729485.2 Mus minutoides | reverse complement strand
ATGGATAACACTTGAAATGTAAATGAAGAAAATATCTAATAAAAGTTGAAAAAAAAAAAGAGATTCACTATTTGTTTATTTTCATGTAATATTTATTTGTACTCATTTATTTTGGAGACAGGCAATCCTTCTGCCTCAGTTTTCTCAGTGCTGAGATGACAGGGGGAAGCCACCATGCCTGGCTGTCAACTTTTTATAAGACAACTGAGGTTTGGGGGTTGGTCCCAGGCCTTCCCCTTACCGTCTTTCTCTCAGCCTCTGCCCAGTATGTGAGCCAGGGAAGGTGTTTTTATGGGTGCTTTCCACAGGTGATGGTTAAGCGTCCACGTTCTGAGAATGCGATGGACACTGACTGCAATATGTTGATTGGTGCAGATCTGGCTCTGCCCTGGAGGAACTTAGGGACAGTGTGGTCTCACAGAATCACACATGAGACAACTGGGGAGGAAGGGGATGTGACTGGTGTCTGGGAAGTGTGGGGTTCCACTGCTCTGGAGCACTGGGCCTAGGTTAGACCTGGGCCAGTGTAGATGGGGCTGAGGTTAGACCTACGCCAGTGAAGGTGATCCAGGGGTCTGGACTAGGAATGGATGGGTCAGAGGCACACACAGAGGAGAGGGCCTGAGTGTGCTCTAGGAAGCTGGGGAAATCATTTGTCTATGTCCAGTTCCCTAACAAGGTATAAGTTCCAGGATGCTTGCTTTCTTGTTTGTTTTTTTGTTTTGTTTTGTTTTGTTTTTTTGTTTTTGAGACAAGGTTTCTCTGTATAGCCCTGGCTGTCCTGGAACTCACTCTGTAGACCAGGCTGGCCTCAAACTCAGAAATCCGCCTGCCTCTGCCTCCCAAGTGCTGGGATTAAAGTAGTGTGCCACCACGCCCGGCCTAGGATGCTTGCTTGCTTTCTTTCTTTCTTTCTTTCTTTCTTTCTTTCTCTCTCTCTCTCTTTCTCTCTTTCTTTCTTTTTGAGACAGGGTTTCTCTGTATAGCCCTGGCTGTCCTGGAACTCACTCTGTAGACCAGGCTGGCCTCAAACTCAGAAATCCACCTGCCTCTGCCTCCCAGGTGCTGGGATTAAAGGCGTGCGCCACTACCACCCAGCTTCCAGGATATTTTCTTGTTCCAGCTAAAAAACCAGCTCTGAATTCGAAGTGATGGGGAACTGAAAACATGTCACTGGAGAAAGTGACTGTGAAGGACAGGAAAATCCAAACTACCAGCCATTAAAGTGCCAAAGCAGCCGGGCGGTGGTGGCGCACGCCTTTAATCCCAGCACCTGGGAGGCAGAAGCAGGTGAATTTCTGAGTTCGAGGCCAGCCTAGTCTACAAAGTGAGTTCTAGGACAGCCAGGACTATACAGAGAAACCCTGTCTCGAAAAACAAAACAAAACAACAACAACAACAAACCACCAAAGGCAAAGACCTGGTGTCCAGATCCAGGGAGAGTCACAGAAGGAAGGAGAGGAACAACAGGGAGGAGGGCATGCTGCCCAGAGAGCGTTCCCAGTGAGCCACCAGGGTGGGGCACGACCTGAATTATCATGCACTGTCCTGAAACTAGAGGCAAGTCAGACAATTTCTGCCAAGAAGATTGTGTGGTTTCTTTGTTCATCTAAAAAAGTAGCTGGTTACTGTACACCCCTTGCAGAGCACAGGTAAGTAGCTGGTTACTATGTGCAACCTCACAGACCCAGGTAAGTAGCTGGTTACTGTACACTGTCTCGCAGAGCACAGATAAGCTCCTCCCACTCACTGGCTTTTGTGCCACAATGGCTTCCTCCTTCAGGACAGGTTTTTACTGTCTATCTCCTCCAAAAGAGCTTAATGTGTCCTAAAGGTGTACTTGGTCTTGTTGCCCAGAGCCTGGACTATTCCTGGTACATAGTAGGTACTCCAAACTGTTAACGCAGGGTGCCACAGTAATACATGTCTGGAGTCCCAGAATTCTGGAAGCTGAGGCAGAAGTATCACTTCAAGGAACTCTAAGGGAAGCCTGGTCTACACAGTAAATTCCAGGCCAGCCAGAGCTACTCTTTCTGAGAGAGGGGAGGGGAAAAGAGAGGAGAAGGAGGAAGAGGGGGAGGAGGGGAGGAGAGGGAGAGGAAGAGAGGGACAGAGGAAGAAGAGAGAGGAGAGTGAGAGAAAGAGGGAGAGGGGAAGGAAAGGGAAAAGGGAGGGAGGGGGAAGATAAGGAGAGGAAGAGAGGGAGGGGAAGGAAAGGGAAAAGGGAGGGAGGGGGAAGATAAGGAGAGGAAGAGAGGGAGGGGAAGGAAAGAGGAAAAGGGAGTCAGAGAGGGGAGGGGACAGAAGGGAAAGAGAGAGGGAAGGAGAGGAGAAAGTGAGAGGAGGATAAGGAAAAGGAGAGGGGAGGAAGGAGATGAAAAAGGAGGAGAAGGAGAGAGGAGCCAGGGAGAGGGCCAGGGAGATGGCTCAGCAGGTAAAACACAAAACAGAGGGCCTGAGTTCAGATCCCCAGCTCCAGAGCCTGAGTGGATGAGCTAAGCCCCACAGATGCATACACACAAGTGTCTGTTCAGTGTTAAGCTGATGAGACTGTCCCCTCATATATGCCTAGGGAAGCAGAGTCCAACATCCTCAGTGAAGGGGAAAGAAAGCATTCATAGCAGGTTGTCTCTAGTCTGGCAAACAGCCCTTTATCCCGTGAAAAGGTTGAGACAAGACCTTGGTGTCTCAAGGTTTGTAAAAACAAAACAAAACCCATCACCGCCACCAACAAAAGCACCCGCTACACACTGAGGGAACTGTCAGGCCCTGCAGAGTATGTGCAGATACCAAGTGACAGCATGAGGTCTGTGGGACACCCTCACCTGGCACTCCTAGACCAGCACCTATCTCCTTAGACAGTCTCTCCTGTTGTGTAAAGACTGCAGTGAGCAGAAGTATTGTTTGGCACGTGGGACCACGCCCCTAAACTCTGGAGGTTGTCCCCAGGTGTCTGCTGGGGGGACATGAACCAGCTCTCTGAGCCTGACCATGCTTGCCTCCTGGCCGGTGACTCTCAGCCATTCGGCACTGGCTTGGCTCCAGCAGTACCAGGTGTCCATATGCCATCACTGCAGTCTCCTAGCCTGGCCAGGGCTCAGTGTCCTTGGCTTTCCAAACCACGTGGGTGGCGCAGCCGCTAGTGAGAGGGAGGGCTGACTGCAATAGCTGTAGTTATTTACCACCTTTCTCAGCACAGCTCCAGGTCTCAGGCATTTAACACAAGCCTAAACGACAGTCCAGGCTGGGATTACCTTCATTTTATATGTAGAAGTAAAGTGGTCTTGAAAGCAACAGTGTTGGGATTCAAGAGCAGGTGTGGAGCCAGTGCTCTGGCACCAGCCTGTAATGCCAGCACTTGAGAGACGGAGGTAGGAGGATCAGGAGTTCAAGACCAACCTGGACTACCTTAGACTGTCTCAGAAAACTAAAACAAAGAGGCTGGAGACACGGTAGTTTAGAGCACTTGACATTTTGCAGAGGACTCAAGTTTGGTTCTTTGCACCCATGGCAGGAGCTTCACAACTGCCTGTAACCTGAGCTCCAGGAGACATCATTCCCTCTAATGGTCTCCATGCATATGGTGCATATACATTGTGACAGATATACACACACACATACATACGTACATACATACACATACATATAAAATGAAAATAATTTCTTTTAAAGAAAACAGAATAAAAACAAAGCCAGGTGTGATGGCGTAGGACTATAGTCCTGGTACTTGTAAGCAGAGGCAGGAAGATCAAGAGTTCAAGGCAGGACTGGGTTACATGAGACACTGTCTCAAAAAAAAGAATTAACACCCACCCTCCCCACCCCCAATACACCAACCCCTTGCAATCAAACCAAACCAACCAACTAACCAACCAAACAACCCAGGAGGCATGGCTGTCCTCTTAGTCCATGTTTTCCCATACCTTGTCTAGAAGTCAGGGTCCAAAGTTGGAAAAGCCAGGGAAAGGCTCCCAGGAGCTAGTCCCAGCCAGGCATGGAGAGAAGGTAGTTGACCACAGGGAAGAATATAGAACTGACACTGGCAAAGTCAGTGAGCAAAGACAGGGAAAGGCCCAGGAGTCTAACACAGGACCTGTAAGGACCCTCACAAGGGGAGGGGCAGTTAGTTTAGGAGGAAAATCGAGGTGTATGCAGCGGTAGACATAGGAGTCTCAGGGGGAGGGAAAAGTGCTCTGAGCATCCTGTTATAGTAACACTGGGAGACTTGGGGACCACGGTTGGAACAGGGGCAAGAGCTGCATATGTAAATATCCCCTAAGAGCCAGGACAAGGAATCAGCAGGGTGTGCCATGGGGCATTAGACACACAGTGCTGACATGGGAAAGAGCAGAGACCAGTATGAGAGCTGTAGGCTCAGGGTAAAACCACAGGCAGCAGATCTTTCCTGGCAGCTATGTGGGCAGAGAACTCCACCTTTCCAAGCCCAGGTTCCTACTTAGGCTTTGTGTGACCTTAACACACACCCAGCTTCTTGGGATTTTCTTTTCCTACAGAGAGAGATACTTCTTTCTTTGCCTTGTCCTAAACCACATGCCCATTAACCATAGGCTTTGATCCCCCAATGGTTGGACCACTGTGCGATCACCAGTTTCTGATTCTAGCTTTCTTCCTGAGCTTAGCACATCTGCCAGGTTACTCTACACAAGTCACTGAATATAGTCTCCAAGATTCATTTCTCATGTTTCCACTGTGGGCATGTGTGGGCACCTATACCTTTTGGGTAGTCTCAGGTGGTAACATCCCATCCTCTGTGACAGTCAAAAATTCCAGTGTGGGCTAGAGATGTGACTCAGTTGCTGTAGTCATTTTCCAGAGTTCCATCAACATCACTGCATAAACTGGGCACAGAGGATGGCACTTGCTTGTAATTCCAGATCTATGGAGTAGAGGCAAGAGGGTCAGCTATATGGCAACTATATAGCAAGTTTCAGGATAGCCTGGAATACAGGAAACACTACCTCAAAAGAAAAGAAATTGCAACATGGGTGACTTGTTGATGGGCCTGTCTCTCACTCACTGTTAAAGAGACGGTAGGAAGGAGTTGGTGCCATAGCATCCTTCAGTGCCTGGCTGCTTCGCATGAAGTATGAAGCTATGTTTCAGGTTTGCACTGGCTGGGGCATTGTTCTAAGATGGCTGATGACACATCTTTGTATATGTGTGTGTGTGTGTGTGTGTGTGTGTGTAAATGTCATGTACACGTGCATATGTATGTGGGAGGGTGTAGATAATGCTCATGGAGTCCAGAGAAGAAGATCATGTGTTCTCTGTCAGTCCCTTCATTCCTTCAACAAGGTGTCTACCATACCAAATGGAGCAGCCTTCCTGTCTCTGTCCCCCACAGCAAGGGAGTTACAGGCCAGCGTAAGACCACACTTAGCTCTTCTCTGTAGGCTCAGTGATCCAAACTCAGGTCTTCATGCTTATACAGCAAGGCCTGTCTCCCACTGAGCCACCTCTTCAGCTCTGTATAGCCCTGGCTGTCCTGGATCTCAACTCTAGAGATCAGACTGGCCTCAAACTCAAGAGATCTGCTTGCCTCTGTCTCCCAAGTCCTGGGATTAAGGGCGAGTGTCACCAATGCCAGACTCTTATTTTCTTTTTCTTTTTGTTTTTTTTTTGGGGTTTTTTTGAGACAGGGTTTCTCTGTTATTGTTTTCTTTTAAAGCAATAACAGTATTGTTCTTTGTACTTTGTCACACACTGGTGGGTGTATCATTTCATGAGTGCTAACAGGTAGAAATTTAATCTGCTTTATATTAATGTAAGTTATAGACATTATATATATAGGTATCTGAAGAACCCCTAGTATGTCTTGGGAAGCTTGCTGGCTTCTGGAAGGCAGAGGAACTCATGGTACAAAGCCGCAAGGTTCCAGTGATCTGCAAGGGTGTGCTGAGAACAAAGCAAAACTCATGAGCTACCCAGGAGGGCAGAGCCAAGAGGACTGAGCCAGGCTGGCTGTTAGGCTTGTGATTATGACTTCTCATCCACATCCCTTCTTCAGTCTTTCTTTCTTTCTTTCTTTCTTTCTTTCTTTCTTTCTTTCTTTCTTTTCTTTTCTTTCGTTTGTTTTGAGATGGCGTCGACACTGTACTCCAGGCTGGCCTGAAATTCACTCTGTAGCTCAGGATGGCAGACAACTCTGGGTAATCCTTCTGCCTCAACCTTCCTAGTATGAGTTTTACAAGCATTTTCAACTCTAACAGACCCCCCCACACACACACACACACACCTGCTCCTGGTCTCTCCCTCCCTCCCTCCCTCCCTCCCCCCTTCTGGCTGAGACACACTAACGGGTCATTTCAGGCCTGCCATTACCACAGGGTAGTAAAGACCACATCTTCCATGACAACCACCCTCTGACCTATGCAAATTTTACAGGAAACAGAATCACATGATCTGCATGTAGATTAAGGGTATGAGACTTTTGCCACTGGAACTCCCCAGCCTCAGCAATGGCAGCAGAAGGCATGCTGATGGTGGGCACCAGGAGCAGCTGACTGGGGCAGTTATGTCTGACTCAGCAGCAAGCCTTCTCTGGCTCAGCATAGAGGTGGCCCCAGTAAAAGCGCGGGATGCCTGTGGGTATAGATGTTCGCTGGTGAACTGATGTGGTCTGTTGACTCCACCTCTGGCTCAGCATAGAGGTGGCCCCAGTAAAAGTGCGGGATGCCTGTGGGTATAGATGTTCGCTGGTGAACTGATGTGGTCTTTTGACTCCTCAGTGGGTGGTCACCTCTGGGCTGCTGCCTGGGGATAGTGAGGGAGGTTTTCTGTCTTGGAGGGTCTTGGAGGGTGCAGCGTGCCAATGGAGTACCTTGAGCAGCTGTCCCAGGACACATGGCCAACAATGTGTGTTTATAAGGAGTGTATGGGGGCATCCAAGAACAGCAAGGTGGTCTTTGTATGAATTGAAGGAGCAGCAGAGCTAGTGTGATGTTTCCAGAAGAAAACTTTAAGTCTGCGTCATATAAAATCTCTTAACAGTTCACCATTTGCAGCCTGTTGCTTTTGAAAAGACCCTCCTGGTCTTTGGGGCCTCTTCATATTCTATTTTCAAATGTAGACCCCAGTCACAAAGCAGCCCACTTCTTTAGCCTAATGACCTGGGGAGCTGTGCGCTAAGCATTCCTCCCAGCAGCAAGGAGATACCAACAGTATGGAGGTACTAGCACCTCACTTTCTGAAGGTTCACCATTGCCCTTCCTAGCCTCTGCCACCCACTTCTGTAGGTCATGTGTCCTCTTAGTTTGCACAACCAGTGGTCAGGTAAAGATAGGAACAGGTGGGGCAAGGCTTTTACTTTAGACAGCCTCCAGCCAGCGCTGGGCCAGCATCATCACGTGACCCCAAGCCAGGCTCTGTTTTGTTGCCAATTCTTGGCCCCCTACTTTGTAGGAGTTGAAACAGAACTCTGTCTCTCCTTGAGCTCAAGGGAGGGCTGAGCCACACGCTGCTTCTTGCTACACACTTGCAGTTTTTAAAGGGAATCTGAGAAGAGATGTATTTATTTGCTTAGTATGTGTTGTGGTTGAGTTGATTTTGTTTTGACACATTGGTTCAAAATAAGATTGACCCTTTGGAAAATCAACTCACTAAAGCCATTTGCTCTTCAGCTCAAGGGGCTTAACTGAAAGCAGCTGGGGTATGCTGACATCACCACAGCCCTTCAGACTGAAAGGGACCTCAGAGCCTCGCCAGTGAGAGTAGTGACAGCAAATCTTCAAAGGCAGGAGCCAGGGAAGCCAAATTTTTCCCTAGGAGGAATTTTCTACTTCAAACATGATTTTAAAAAACAAAACAAAAAACCCATAAAGATACTAAAGGAGCTGACCAGAGTATCATGGACGGAGGCAGCGTGGCTATGCCCTCTCAGATGTTGCCACTGCTTTATTTACTCCTAGTTGGATTTTTGTTCCCTTGGCATTTTCCTATGTCCTGGCTTGGCAATGAGCAGGTGTCACTTTCTCTGATTGCCTTTTACAGCCCCACCCAGTTGCCTCAGTCCCAGAGGACTGCATTATTACACTTAGAGCTGGTCTCTAGGACCTAGGATCCCCACTGTGGGAGGTGTTGTAATAGTCCCTGCTTGTTCACCTAATCTTGCAGGGGACTTTAAGTAAGCACAGAGCGGGGGTGGGGGGGGTGTCAGTTAAGTTCAGACTATTCATTGGACAGGACAATTCTAGGGTAATTGTCATCTGGGACCTGTAACATGAAAGTCAGCCTCTGGGGGCTGGTGAGATGGCTCAGCGGGTTAGAGCACCCGACTGCTCTTCCGAAGGTGATGAGTTCAAATCCCAGCAACCACATGGTGGCTTACAACCACCCGTAACAAGATCTGACGCCCTCTGGTGCATCTGAAGTCAGCTACAGCATACTTATGGAGAATAATAAGAAATGAATCCTTGGACCGGAGAGACCAACCAGAGCGAGCAAGGCTGTCTGGAGCAAGCGGAGCCGAACTGGGACGGCTGGAACGAGCAGGGCCAACCGGAGCAAGCGGAGCCGATTGGAGCAAGTGGGGGCCGTCTGGAGTGAGCGGGGCCAGCTGGAACAAGCGGGGGCCCGTACAGGGCGGCCAGGAGTGAGTGGGGCTGGCCAGAGTGAGCGGGGTCAAGCGGAGCGAGCAGGGTTGACCGGAACAAGGGGGAAAAAAAAAAGAAAGTCAGCCTCTGATTCCTGAAAGCAGACCTGGGGGTGAGTCAGGGAACAAAAGAGGCAAGGACTAAGGGTTGATGCTCCTTCAGTCTCGGCTGGGTATAGAGTGAGTGGTCTGGAGGAGTGTCCTTATCACCCTGTTCCCTGTCCAGGATTCTCTCCTCCATCAGAACTAGTTGTCATTATGCATGTTGACAGGAGTCTGGAAGGCATCATTGGCCCCTTTGGGAGCTCCTCCAACCCTCTCTGGGTGGCCCTGGCCCATGTAAGGCCTTGGCTTCAGTTTCCTGAGCTGTCAAGTTCTATGATGTCTGCTCTGCCTCCCATCTCATGCGGCAGTGGGAATGTCACAGCCTCTCTGTAGAACTGATTGCACTTGGAGATCCCCTTACAGAGTCAGTCAAGTCTCCTCCTGTAAGGAAGGTCTGCTCAGGACAGGATGGGTAACCCCTCAGAGGACTTTAAGACTTTCACATTCTATCCTGAAAATTTGGAGTACAGAATGGGGCTCTGAGATGTTAATACAGATCTACTGGTTCCCTGAAGCAGAGTGAGCGACCCTAGTGAGAAACCACCTGATTTACACAGAGACTCACAATCTCTCCCTTTTCCTGTTTAGGGAAAATAATATAGGGAAGGTATTCACAATCCTGCATATGCACATTTATTGGGTATCAAGGCCCTTTATAGTTTGAACATGACTTGCCTCCTCTCAAATACATTCAAACTTGGTCACTGAGAGGTGCTGGAGCTTTAAGAGGTGATTAGATTGCTAAGAGGGATTAGTGGGCTCTTGGGGGGGGGGCAGGATTAGTTCCAGCAAGAGTGGGTTGCTAGAAAGGAAGGCTGCCCCTCCTGGTTTGGTCTTTAACACATGCCATCCTGCTTTCCCACCAAGATATGAAGTAACAGGAGGCCCTTGCCAGGTGCTGCCTTGAGATGGACAGTCACCCAGTCTGTTAGTTTTGTTATGATGGACTAGGGCAGTTCCTCCTGGGGTAGATCTGTCTTTGGAGACAGCTTTGAGAGCCACATGGTCACCCCTTGGTCCCCAGGAGATGATGGTATTTGCAGTGCCTATTTAGACACTGTATTCATTTTAAACACTGCCAACACATGTCCTGAGAGGGTCCAGGAAGGCTGCTGTTTCAGCCTTCCCTTCTTGCTGGGTTAGCATCACAGGGTCCATATCTAGGGAAAGTGAACACAGTTGTCTGTGGCAAATACATATTAGGTTTAAATGGACTGGAAGGCACCAAAGTGTACGTCTGAGAAATTGAGTACATTAGGAATTGAGATATACATTTTAAGGCATATCTGAGTGGCTATTCCTCCACTCTAGTTTTTGGCCCCTTCCCAATCTTTAATTTTATGTGTATATGTATTTTGTTGGTATGTATGTTATGTATCATGTGTGCCTGGTGCCCAGGGAGGCCAGAAAAGGATATCAGATCCCCTGGAACAAGAGTTGCAGTTGATTGTGAGCCATGGGGGTGGGAATCCAACCCAGGTCCTTTGCAAGAGCAGCCAGTGCTTTTAAATGGCTGTCATCTCTCTAGCCCTACCTTTGTCTTGGGGAGGGGGTTGTCTTGGGGTCTCACTAGGTGGCCCAAGTTGGTTTCATACTCATTATATAGCTCAGGGTGTCCTTGAACTTGCAACTCTCCTACCTCAGTTTCCAAAGTGTTGGGAGCTCAAGCCCAACTTCCTTTTCTTTTTTCCTTTTTGGAGGCATAGTCTTTTGCAGCCTATGCTGGTCTCAAAAGTCACTACATGGGCAAGAATGATGACCCTTCTGCCTCCATTTTCCCAGTTTGGGAGTATAAATTGTGTATCATCATGCTTCCTCGCATATTAGGTAAACACTGTACCAACTGGCCTTCCATTGTGGCTTGTGAGGCTGACAAACCAGACTCCGGTTAAGCCAACTGATGGGACATTGCATAGCCTCCCCTGAGCCACTTCTCTGTCCCTTCAACTGAATTTGGGACATTCATCTTCCTTGAAGCTTTGCACAGACTTTACCACATTAGCAGTCTGAGGTCATGGGAGCATCCATCAAGCATGCAGATGGGGCTTGTTACTGTCTGTGTGATTGCAGGGGAGACACATGACCTCTCTGAGCTGCATAGCTCTGAGAATGGATAAACCTAACATGGCAGCTTTGTGAGGAGACAGCATTAAACAAGATTACATACATAAACACACCTGGTGCATTATAGACACAAAGTATATACTTTCTTTTATCGAAATCCCCTTGAAGAATCCCAACTGCTCTGGTCAGTCAGTGGTACCAGTCAGCAGAGCCAACACATATTCCACTTATAGATCTGCTGTGAGTAACTGTGCAATTCTTGTTTTTCCTTGTTGCTACTTTAGGAGATAAGGTGTCACTACATAGACCCTTGGCTGGCAGTGAACTTACCGTAATTCCCGTCTCTATCAGTGGGCTGGGAATGTATGTGTGAGTCACTATTCCTGGATTGAGTTTTCCCTTCCAAGATGTCTTTTATTTTGGTACTGGTGGCTGAACCCAGCCAGAGCCTGGCATATTCTAGGTAAGCACTGGATCAGTGAGCTATACCAATATCTCTCTAAATATCTCAGCAGCCTTACTCTCTGGTTCCATTTACCCTCTTGGGCCCTATCTGTACTCTCTGGGCATGGGGCTTAGCTTGGAGATAGTTCTGAAAGTAGAGTTCCTATGCAGGGTGTGTCTGGGTGTGCCAAATGGAAGGCCTTTTCTGAGGGGAGCTGTGTGTGGACACCATAGCCCGGGAGACCTTGTCCTAGAGCTGTCTCTTCTCAACAGAACAGGAATGGATTAAGACTCAAGTCATAAAGGGGTGGGGGTGGGGGGCAGGAAAAATCCAGTGAGCATGAGGTGGGGCTGTGGGCTGCTCAGGGTAGAGGCCTCAGCAAACAACTATTAAAGCAGGGCCCCTCCCCATTGCACTAACTTTAAACCCCAGAGTGTGCAAAGTTTGGCCCAAGGCCTCTGGATGACCCCAATCTAATTCCCACTCTCTATGGATGGCTGAAGGCACAAAGATAAGCGGCCTCCTTGAAGCATGCAGCCCCCAGGAAGTCCTGCAGGAGCTGGGCAGGGAAAGGTACAGTGTGTGAAGGGGAGGGAGAGGCAGATAAGAGTCTCTGAGACGGGAAGCAGCACCTGTTGCGTGGGAACCTACTGAAGAACTATGAAGCTAAGTCCCCAACTCGAGCTACGACATAACAGGGCGAAATCCCAGGCCTAGTGAGGACAACTGGACGTGGAAAGTTATCACCTGAGCCTCAGGTGGGAAGCTGCCCCTATGCCACCTTGTGTACCCTCCAGTGTTAGCACTGCTCTCTCATACGCCTACCCCTGTTCCTTAGGCCTTTGTCCTCTTAGAAGCAAAGATCTGGGTTCCCATGGTGGGCTTGGATGAAGGGAGAGCTCAGAATGGTTGCCTAGGCAATGAGGAAAGTAGGCCCCACACAGACTGGTAGCCAAGAGGAAAAGGGCAGAAGGCAGAGGCCCTACCAGAGCATCTTACAGGCATCATCTGTGCCTGGCTCCTATCCCTGGGCCCTGAGCCACTCCTGTCACTTGCGGCTTGTAACTTACTGTGTGACTTCATTCCCAGCAGCCCAAGGTGCAGCACTCGGTCAAACATCCCATCCAACAATGAGCTGCAGAGAGGTGACATTAGGAAGGAAGTGGCCAAAGGGTGGCTCCTCACCCAGGCACAGCTCCAGAGGCTACCTGGGAATAGGAAGTATCACTATCCCCAGAGGCCACTGAAAGAAGGGTCTGCCTCAGAGGTGACAGTGGGATGTAAAAGACTGGGTCCTTTGGGACTCTTGGAGCTATGGGGAGGACTATTATTGTCCTCAGGCCCAGGACCCAAACTGACTCTTTACTGAATATTGCTCATTAGGGTTTAATGCCTGGTTTGTGATGACACATTTTTCACTAGTGCCTGAATGATGTCTTTAGTAATGGATGAAAAGCCCAGTGTCTAAAGGCGGCCTTTCAGCCCAGCTGGGTATATGCCCCATCAGTTACAGGTCAGGGGCTGAATCTAAAGTTCTGCTTCCTATGAGAAAACCATAGTAGCCACTGGAAGTTCAAGTCTGTGGGCACACATGACCCTTTCTGATGTATCAGTGGCTATGAGCATCAGCCTGCCTGGACTTCCACAACATTAGCAACCCAAATGATAGGGTGGTCATGGCTATAGACCAATTTTGAGGCAGGCGTTTCTTCCACCTGGTTAAGGACTCTCACTGAGCTAAGGTGGATGTAAGTCATGGTTGATTATGTATAATTAAGGATTTCTTAGCAAACATGGCCATTTCTCCCCTCTATTTATTGATCATTAAAAATATGAGAAGGGAGGGGAGAAAGAGGTTGATTAATTTTGTCTACCAGGCTAAAGAGATGGCTCTGCAGTTAAGAATACTGCTCTTGCAAAGTACCCATGTTTGGTTTCTATCACAACTACCTATAACTTCAGCTCTAAAGAAACCAACACCTTCTTCTGGATTCTGTGAGCACTTGGACTCACATGTACACCTGTGCACGCGCGCGCGCACACACAGAGACAGAGAGAGAGAAAGAGAGCATTAAAAACAAGTCTAGAGATCAAATGTGGAGCTAAGACAAAAGGATGGACCAACCAGTGACTGCTGCAGCTGGGGACCCATCCCACAATCAGCCACCAAACGTAGACACTATTGCATACACCAGCAAGATATTGCTGAAAGGGACCTGATATAGCTGTCTCGTGTGAGGCTATGCCAGTACCTGGCAAACACAGAAGTGGATGCTCACAGTCAGCTATTAGATGGAACACAGGGTTCCCAATAGAGGAGTTAGAGAAAGCACCCAAGGAGCTGAAGGGGCCTCCAACCCTATATGTGGAAGAACAATATGAACTAACCAGAACCCCCCAGAGCTCGTGTCTCTAGCTGCATATGTAGCAGAAGATGGCCTAGTTGGCCATCATTGGGAAGAGAGGCCGCTTGGTCATGCAAACCTTATATCCTCCAGTACAGGGGAACGCCTAGGCCAAGAAGTGGGAGTGGATGGGTAGGGGAGTCGGGCGGGGGATGGGGGAGGATATAGGGGACTTTCGGGATAGCATTTGAAATGTAAATGAAGAAAATATCTAATAAAAATTACCCCCCCCAAAAAAAATTGGAAAAAAAAGTCTAAAGAAAGGAAGAAAGACAAATGAAGTATGGGGTCACCAGCCCCAGTACACATAACCTTTCTCCAGACCCCAGTACACATAACCTTTCTCCAGACCCCAGGGAAATACTGGGATTTCTGAGGTTCCCTCTACCTCTTTCTCCTCTAGGACAGACAACAGACTTCTACCTGACTAAAAAAATCGTTCCCTGCATGGGTGGGATTGGTTTCCTCTTCTTAGAAGTTCAAAGTGGTTTTGATAATACAGACTCCAGGCTGAGTACCAAGATGTCCTGGGACTCCACTGCAAAGCGCTGGCTTCAGCCCAGAGCGGCTGCTCAAACACTCTGGCAGCATTAACAAGCTTACAGCAGACTCAGATGCATGCTCAGTTTGAGGACTGCTGGATGGAATAGGGTGCTGCCTGAGAACCCTTGCTGGGAGCCCTCCAATTCTGGAAGCCTGTGAGGGTGGGGTCTTCCAGAGGCAGGTAGTCCTCCCACCTCCCTCCCACACTCTAGCTGTAACCAAACACCTGACCCCTGAAGAGTACATTAGCTGAGGCCAGGCTTGAGGCTCACCACCCAGCTCTGCATGAGCCCTTCTCTTCCAGACACTGCTGCAGGAATTCAGATGACTGGTATTGCCATGGCAACTGCGCCTTTCTAATGCTGGTGGGCATCGGGAACAGGGAGCCAGCAATGCAGGAAACCAGCCAACCAGTAAACACAGAGTGCTAGGTAAGAACAGTTCAGAACAGCTGTGCACTTGCATCAGAGCTAGGAGGGCAGGGGCTTCCCAGCATGGCCAGGTTGGTGGCACACGTTTGGAATCTCACATATCTGGTCTATCACCATTCAAGACAGAGGCAGGAAGATTGCAAGTTCCAGGTCAACTAGGATCTCAAGCTTCCCTCAGCACATACAGAAGATGGCCCAGGGAGCATCTGGTTCTTCCCTGTCACAGAAAGCAGTAATTCAGACCACGGTGCTGTCGAGCAGTTCAACTCTCCAGCCAGGGCATCATCTGCCAGTGCATGTCTTCCATATATCATCTGCATAAATTAAATTAGGCTCCTAAGTTGCTATGGAAAAATTAACAAGAAAGTGCCCACCGTAAAGTGGCCTTATGTGTTACAGGTCATAGAGACAAGATCATGGTACAGAACTTTGAAAGCAGATACCAAATGTAAGGGGCCTTTATATAATAATGGGTATTCTAGCTCTAAAAGAAATCAAGAATTGATGTTAACAAAGGTGACATCATGTCTCTAATGCTGGCATCAGAGGAATGAATGCAGCCCTCTCCTTGGCCATCTGGTCAGGTGAATATCACCCTTCCCAGAGACTTGCAGAGAGCACAGTTTGGCCCTGCGGCCCTGGGTACTCTCACTGTTCTCTCTTGCTGTTTTGGAGGAAGCAAGCTCATGTGAGGAGCCAGGAGGTAGGAGTCAGCCTTGTTCCCAACAGAGTGTGAGAATAGCAGATGGGGAAAGGACAGCCCGCATAGCGCTGTCTGTGAGGCTGTCTTACCCTTATGGGGTGCATTTCACCACTGGGGTGTGTAGCATATCCCCAGAACTCTCTACATGTTCATCTTTGCCTCTCTGGCCATCCATAAGCCTGAATCTCCTTTCCCTGAGTGGGCAGTCTTAAAGCCCTGCTGGCCTTCCAAGTCCTTAGCTTTGCCTGCTAACCAAGTGTTTTTCCAACAGCTGGGCAGAGGCTAGTACCCAACTCCTATTTTTCTTTTTGCCCTCACAGTGGCAGTGTTCCTTGGTGCACCTGCCCTTCATTCTAAGTGCCCAGGACACTGAGGGCCTTGGCTCAGCAAGGTTCCTGTCCCTTCTCCCAGCCTTGAGTTACTCCAGCTAGAAATGGGAGTTAAGGCAGAGAGACAGATGGGGCTGGACTGCAACAGTATCCATTCCTTTTTCTCCCTTCACTGCACCTTTGGGAGACTCTCATGGGACCTAACACATGGCTCTGCACTCACCTCAGAATTAGGGAGGGGTCTACAGAGGTGGGTAAGGAATGCTGCCGTGCCAGCTGTGGGCCCTCTCACATCATTCTAGTTGCTGCCCTTTATAAATATTTATAGTAGCTCTTCTACTAAAAATAACATCCTGGAGCTCAGGGAGCAAGAAAAAAAAAAAAAAAGGGAAATCAATGTGAATGGGACTTGGTGATCACATGTTCCACAGGACCCCAGGAGAGGATGCAGGAGCAGCACCCAGGCAGTGCGCCCCCTGGCTGCCAGTCCCAGCTTGGCACATATATCAGGGCTGCTTCCCCACTAACTGGCCCACAAAGTTCTCTGCCTTCCTCCTGGCTACACAGCAAAAGGGCCTCACAGCACTGTGCAGGCGGAAGCCTCCTCACCAGGTCAAAGAGGAAGGGGGTGGGGGGCCCGCTATTTTTAGCACTGAGGCCAGGGTGTAAATGTCTGCAGAACTGAACGAGGCCTGCAGCTTTCTTTGCATAGACAGAAAATGTTGTTAAAGATCGAAGGTAGGAAAGAACTGCATGTGCCCACACTAGGGAGAGCACCCCGTGCTGGCCAGATGCCAGAAGGAACCCCATTTGGTCAGGAACACACACGGGCTCAGAGCTTTTTCTTTTCTTTTCCATCTCCTGGTAAATTCCTGATGCAGAGATGAGACCATGCCCTGAGGGAGGAATGCGGATGCTAGTACATGCAGGAGGCCCACCAGCTGCGGCCTCAGGCAGTCCCTCCCCACTTCCCATAGGTTTGGCTCCTCTCTCTGGAGTTTGAGTGAGTCTGGCAGCCTGTAAGCTTGGTCCAGGTGTGCAGCAGAAAGACGAACAGGAATGTGCCTCTGGGGGAAGACCTTCCCTTGTCTTCTCCGTGCCAGCTTGCTCCTCCGCCTCTGCGCCTGTACAAGAAAGACTGTTAGTCACAAGCACACTGGGGGGCTCAGGACAAAGCTGCCAACAGCTGTGAACCAGCAGACCTGAATGCGGGGGGGGGGGGGGGATGTTTGGTCTCTTGGCTCTTCAGTTGTGCATGTAGATGTCTTTTCTCTTTCAGAGGGACAGGGTTGGGGTGTGGCGAGTGTCTTCTGAGGTCACTGCTTGTGTCACAGGGGTGGGAAGTACTCTGAATAAAAAACTGGGTTCACAGTGGCAGGTTTGGAAGGGGAGGAAGGCCAGCCTCTGGCAGAAGATGGCTGGCTGCAGTGTGCGGCCCTTTTCATCTGCCTGACTGCTGGCTTCTCATGGGTTCTGCCATGGTTCAGAGGCAGAGACACCAGCTTACTCAAGCCCTGTCAGCAGGTTCTTGAGTGCGGGCTTAGGCTTCCTTGTGTGCACTGAGGGACTCCTATGCTGTCCCTCTGGACCTAGGGACAAAGAAGACCCGGCAGGCTCCTGAAGGCCTTCAGTCAGTCCCTGACCTCACCACAGTGCACAGTAGCCTGTGCTGGCCACAGGAAGGGCCTGGTCTGCACATACTGAACAGCAGCACCCAGGTGCTGCCCATCTGCAGCCAGCTCTGCAAACCACGTGTGTGGGCTGACCTTGCAGGGAGGGTGGGGACTAGTCAGCCCAGAGGCAGCTCTGAGATGACAGGACTTTAGAAGGCTGTCTGAGAAAGTTCCTTTGCTGCCTGGTGATGCCATGAACCCAGGTTTTCTACCCTGAAGATTTGTAACTGAAAAATATGCCCAATTTAAAAAAAAAAAAAAAAAAAAAAAAAGTAGAGACCAGGTGTGTTGGTCCATTTCTTTGGTCCCAGCACTCAGGATGCAGAAGCAGTTTTTAATCTTTATGAGTTTGAGGATACCCTGGTCTACATGACAGATTCTAGGACAGCTAAGGCTACATAGTGGTACCCTGTCCTGAAAAAAAAAAAAGTGAACTTATAATAGTTTATAGTAGCTTAGCTGGCATCAGAATACAAATGAAAAAAAGGGACACTCGTTCTTTAAGACTGGTTCCTTAAGACTAGAAGAGTGTCTGTCCTTTGACTCATTGGCTCTTAGTGGGTGATGGAGTAGGACTGTATCAGGAGGCAGTGTTGAGTGACAGAATCCCAGGGGAGCTCTTGCTGTGGGTTAGACAGTGCTATTGGTGATACCAGGCCATGACATTCGATGCAAGACAGGCCACTGCCTAGACACCCAGGAAACAGGTCCGGTGGTAGCTGCTGTGGGGATCAGAGGAAAAGGTGCAGCTGGGTTCTTTCAAGAACATCCTGTCAGTAAGGCTTGTTCTGGCTTGGGATCTATGATGGGAGGAAGGGTAGAGGAAGGGGAGGACACATGACTCACTCACCTGAGCTTCCTGTGTCCTGGCCGCTCTGGGGCTAACCTGCAGCAGCAGAGGCAGAAACAACACAGATCACACTCAGGCTCCCTTCAGCCCTCTGGACTTCTCTAAGGGGCTTTCCTGACCCACTTAGCCCAGGGGCTAGACTCACAACTGCCTTTCTGTTGAGCTTTCCTGCCAGGGATGATGGGGTAGAGGCAGATTGCCTACAACTCACACCTCATGGAGTATTGTGAAGAGAAAAATCAATGAATGGAAGCAGAGACTAACTCTGGGGAGCAGCTACAGCGGGATCAGAGCCTGCTTGGTTAGGAAAGGAAACAGGTGGGAACAGTTTTGATGTGGACGTTGCTTCTCTATGTTTTGGAACAGCATTGCTATCCAGCTCCCCTTGGATGTTCCAAGTTCATGTCTGTCCACAGAGAGATGTTCTAGAGGCCGAGAGTCCCCTCAGGACCACTGCTGGCCAGATATGCACCAGGGTGCCTCAGAGTATAAACTGGATTGCCTAGGGGGCATTCTGAAGGACTCATGCTCTGTGATTCAAATATATATGGAAGTCCTGGGACAACCAGAGGAGGCAATAGCATATGCCTCATTCTGTGATTTTCTTACACTTGGCATGAGGGATGCTCAGTAGGAAGGGTGCCACAGTATAGCAGCATCCTTCCTGGGATTCAGACAGCCAGCGTAGAACAGACAAGGTGAAAGTTAGGGTTGAATATGGCGGGGATATTGCTTTGGTCAGAGTTCTTCAAAAGTACCCCTTTGGTACTTGTGACTTGTGTGCTGAACAGACCATGTGTTCTGGGCAGGAAGATGACTGGGCTGTGTTTATGTCATGTGAAACTGACCTCACTCCAAAGGAAAAAAATCGTTTTCTGTAAAATCAGTGGTTACTGATCTTAAATGTCTCTGCCGGATCTGCAAGGACCCACATAATGTCAAGAGGAAAACAAACAAAAAAAAAAACTCTGTTCATCTTGTACCTCAACTCTTTCCCCTCCTGTTCTTAGAGATGGCACCTAAAGGCCATAAAAGCTCAGGTATCCTCACAGAAAGCCTTCACACAGACATACAGACCCAGACACGTGCACTTTGAGGGGTGAGGAGAGGCTAAGAACAAGCATCACAGTAAAGTTCTGACAGGGTCAGCCAAGGACAGAGATAGAGGGCCCTGAGCCAACTCCTACCAATGACTGAGGTCTGGAGTCCATGCCAAGGCAATAGTGAATTCAGCGGCAGCAGCAGGGGTCAAGGCTTGCTTTGGGGAAGTCGAGGGAGGCTAAAAAGGAACCTAGAGCAGGGAGGCCCATAGGAAGAGAGGCCAAAATGTCCCACAGCAATGCTAGCGTTTGGTTGGGGTCTGGGCATATACTTGGGGTGGCCGTTTATGAGTGGGCATGCGTGTTCCTCCTGCCCCACAGCCCTTCTTATCTGGATCTGGGTCTCTGATTGGCTGTTCTCTTCTAACAGTCTGAAGTGTGGTCAGGCCAGCCATTCCCCCTGACTCGTGCCCACTGGTCCAGTTCTCCCAGGCCTCTCTCATCTATCCCATCCCTGAGGGATAGACAGCACTGTAAAGCCACTGTTCTCAGGGGTTCCTACCGTCTCCCCTGACTGCCTTTTGCTTCACACCGCGGCTTTTCCATTTCTCTTAGACTAGCTGTTCTCTTTAGATTAAAGCACAGAACTTGGGGCTGGAGACTACTGGGGTGAATCCAGGCTCGGTCACTTATTAACCCGTCCAGTTAATAAGCCTCAGAACTTTGTCTAGAATCCTTCCTGTCTGGGGCAGTGAAGCCAGATGAAGATGGCCATAGTACAGATCTTCTGCAGGTCTAGAAGTAGCTAGAACCAGCCCTGCTCTCTTCTCACCCTCCTGCTTCCTCCCTTCAAGCTATCATGTCACCCTGTTCACAGCCTGAGACAGGTTTATTCACTGTCATTCCTAGAAGACAGGCACCATTCCAGAAGCTGGGAATACATCACCAACAACACTGGCCAAAATCTCTGCCTCAGGGAGTTTATGTTCTGGAGGAATCCAGAAACAACATCTTGATATATGGTAGACATAACTTGAGACTCTCAAGTGTTTCAAGAGGATTCGTTATCTGTTTAATATCCCACTGAAAGATGGCAGTCAAGAGCATGAAGTCAGAAAGACCCATTTCAAGCCCACGCAGAGGCTACATGAGCTCCCCTAGAGTCTGTTTCTCTTTTACTAAAATGTGAATATTATCATCTGTGTGTCTCAGTGTTAGGGATCACATGGGATTTTCCATGAAACAACTTAGTACAGCTCTCTTCCCACATAACAAGTACATAAATAGTTTCTTGCATAGCAAGATGAGGAAGGCATTACTGCCCTTTGCCAACAACCTTTCTTTCTTGGTTTTATTCTTCTTATCTATTCCAACATACAAGTCTCTTCCTTTTCAGAAACTCTTAGTATTATATTATACATTTAATGGTGGTTTTTGTTTTAGCCTTTGAGACAAAGTTTCAGGTAGCCCACACTGGCTTCAAACTCATTTTGCAGCAGAGGATGAGCCTGACTGTGATGGTTTGTATATGCTTGGCCCAGGGAGTGGCCTTGTAGGAGTAAGTGTATCACTGTGGGTATGGGCTTAAGACCCTCACCCTAAGCCAGGCAGTGGTGGCGCACGCCTTTAATCCCAGCACTTGGGAGGCAGAGGCAGGTGGATTTCTGAGTTCGAGGCCAGCCTGGTCTACAAAGTGAGTTCTAGGACAACCAGGGCTACACAGAGAAATCCTGTCTTGAAAAACCGAAACCAACCAACCAAACAAACAAACAAACAAAAAAACACACAAAAAAACCCCAAAAACCCTCACACTAGCTTCCTGGAAGTCAGTCTTCCACTAGCAGCCTTCAGAACTCTCAAGCTTCTCCAGCACCATGCCTGCCTGAATACGGCCATGCTCTTGCCTTGATGATAATGGACTGAACCTCTGAGCCTGTAAGCCAGCCCCAATTAAATGTTGTTCTTACAAGTGTTGCCTTGGTCATGGTGTCTGCTCACAGCAGTAAAACCCTAACTAAGACTCTGATTTTCTGACCCTCCACCTGCCAAGTGCTGGGACTGCAGATATGGTGCATGCCACCGCTCCTGTGGTTTATGTTGTGCTACGGTTTACCCTGGGCTAGGTGAGGAGCATCCACCAACTGAGCTGACTCCACAGCCAACAGTCAATTCTTTGTGATCACACCTTCTTGCTTTGTTTTCTCCCCCATTTCTTCTGCATATTATAGTCATATAGACCATCGACCCCTGAGGATGGCAGGAGATATTCTGTGACTTGTTTGTACCCCAGAGTATGAATAAATCACCTGACATTACTACCCATGGGCACACCTCAGAGTCAGTTGGGCAAACAGGCAGGAGGAACTGTGAGGGTACTGCAGACTTGGGGAGGGTGTGGTAGGAGAGAGGTCAGAAACAAAGGGGAAGGAAGTTAGCATCTACTGCTCTAAAGCTTGGGTTCCCAAACTAGGGAACTTGCCTTTACCTCTGTCTTTCTCATCCTCCATCTTCTCTTCTTTCTTTGTACCTTTCTCTGCTGTGGAAACAAGACCAAGGAGGCCAGTGACCCTTTGGTCCAGCACCACGGTGGGAGGCAGGTGAGTGTGTCACTGTGGGAGGCCTGTGGCAGAGACCTAAGGCAGCAGGCAGCCTCAGGGTATATGATGTCCCCGACCATGCCCAAAAGCTCCACACTCTGGCACTGTCTGACTGGAACTTTGCACAGCCGTGAAGCAGAGGACAGATCTGACAGTCAAGGTTGGGTGCTATCTACTAGGGTTATACTCAGTATTTTGCGTGCAAGTTCAAGAAAACAATTGTAGAAGTATATACATACTAGATGCAAACCCAGATTCACATGGGCTCTGAGGTGGAGCTGGGTGCTCCCTCTGCATTGAGATCCTGGAAACCAGGCCATATCTCACCAGGTATGGCCAAACAGGACACCCATGTCACATTTGAGGTGTTAAAGGGATTGAATAGAATCTCCTAAAAATAAGAAACTTGGGAGTGAGCCGGGCGTGGTGGCGCACGCCTTTAATCCCAGCACTCGGGAGGGGAGGCAGAGGCAGGCGGATTTCTGAGTTCGAGGCCAGCCTGGTCTACAGAGTGAGTTCCAGGACAGCCAGGGCTAGACAGAGAAACCCTGTCTCGAAAAACCAAAAAAAAAAAAAGAAACTTGGGAGTGACCATGTTATCTCCATCAAACACTGGGAAGGTGGGCTGTAGAGGAAGATGGATTTAGGGCAGAAAGGGAGATTTTAGCTCCCTAATTAGGGAGAGATCTCCAATGATTAGAGCTATGACTAAGGCCCCTGGAAATATTCAAACTGGAGGCTTTTATATTAACAGAAAGTTCAATTAAATATCCTTAAGACCCTTGTGAAATCTAGGATTCAATTACTTAAAAATATTTTTGAAAGGTGAGGAAGACAAGCTATAGATGTGTGTCTGTGCATGCTGCCGGACGGAAGTCAGTGAGAAGTCAGCCTGGATACCCACTGCTATCCCAGCAAAGCCTCTGTACCACCTCCCAGGAAGTGGTCAACATGTGCTCTTTTGTGCAGGGCTCTCCCTTCCACTGAAGCATAGGTTTATCTCCTTATTTATCACCCTATAGGCTTCTGTGCTTAGGGCCTCCCAGATCCTGCCTGTGTCTGTCCTGGGTGGGATCAGAGCCCTGGATTCTTGTTTTTCTACATCCAAGCTCTAGAACTAGTTTTGCCTCTGTGTGATCTCAAATAAATCACTTTTTCTGAAAAGTTACTTACCACCTTTTTAAAATAAGGGGGGTGGGTGGGTGATAGAATTGCTAATTAACTTTTGAAATGATACACTAGTATACTTGTTCCCTACCCCCACCATGTAGCCCAGGTGGGCTTTGAATTCATAAGCCTCCCTAACTCAGTCCCTGCCAATCACATTACATTCTCATTCTTGAGTATGGCGCTTGCGAGCCACTTGTTTTGCATAAACCATAACAAGTGGCCATGAGCACAACTGTTCTGTATTTACATATCTTAAAAATCCCTTAGAAATTCCCTCTGAAACTGTGAGTTGACTAGGGAACTGTATTAGAGAAAAGGCCTTGTAATCAGCTGATGGGTCATCCTGAAGATCACCCCCCCCCCACGCACATGCACACACGTGAGAGTTGGGCTTCAGCGTGGGCATGAGAGATGGGATGAGACAGGGTAAGGGCCTTGTCTCCTGCGGCAGAATGGGCAACTGACCTTAGCTAGGAGAGCCAATCAGGACACATGAGTAACCTCTCCTGCAGGAAAACAGATGGACTTGAGGGTGGCAGTAACAGCAGTTCTGAAGGGAAGGCTTCCCTCTGCTGAAAAATGCCCTGGTGTGCCTTCCATGGGAGTGTCTGCATGACCCACGGGAACGTTGCTCTGTGCATTTACTTGACAGCCCTGCTGAGCCACTGCAGAGTACTCACAAGCACTGCATTAGGTAATAAAGGATAGAGGTGGGCCCTTGGTGCGAATGCTGCACACAGCACTCAGGACGGTCACACTCATGGTTCCTAAGCATTGAGGGGCCCCATCACTGATGGGGCCTGGGGGTACTTGGAAGTATGGCGGTCTTTTATCCTCTTTCTTTCCTGGGTTTCATGTAAGGGGAGAAAGGCTGTGAAGCAGAGAACTCCAGGAAGCCATGATAGTGGCTGAGTCATGGAGAGACAGAAAAAGAAGTCAGATAGGACCCAACATGAAGCACAGAGGGAGCTGCAGCTGGATCTTCAGGTGAGATCAGAGCCTGCTGGACAAAAGGAGAAGGAAGAGTTTCAAACAGAATCAAACAGGAAAGCCAAAGGGTGGCTGGAATAGAGACAGGTGGCTTGGTGCTGACTGCTGCCACATCCAGGATAATTTCAGAATGAAATGATGGCCAGCCTAGGGAAAGAGTAGGCAGAGATGAGGAAGTAAGGAGATGTCTGGCTGCACTGAAGAGCAGGGTTTCCTTCAAGCTGGAACTGTGTCTGCTCCATCAGACTGTTCTTAATATAAACTATGATGATGTGGGAGGGAGGCACTGGCTGAAAATCCCCTGCATTCCTAGAAGGGAAGGAAAGTGGAGTGGGAAGAAGGGCTGTGTACAGGGTGGTGGGACAGGGCAGGGGCAGGAGTACAAAGAGGAGGAGGAGGAGACAGGCAGAAAGCCTTGGGTTTCACCTGAATGGAGCTCCTTCACCAGGGATGACATGGTGTTGGTGATGGAGTCAGCAGCCACCAGCAGGTCATTGCGGAGGTTTCTCCTTGTACCTGAGGGATCAGAGCAGAGGGCACTGCAGGTGAGTGACCATGGGGATGCCCCAGCCAGTGAGAAACACAGGGGTGGTGGTGGTGGTGGTGGTGGTGGTGGTGAATGCAGTGGCTTTGCAGGCTCCCAGCACACCGGGAGCCCACAGGTAACACTCCATTTTCTCTACTGGGAGTGTGGAGCCTGTCTGGCCCCTGCTTTGTGGGCACCACAGTAGAGAGCAGGGGTTTCAGATGAGTTTTGCCCAGGGTGTTCCTCAGTCTTGGGGTGAGGGGTTTAACTCTGCAACACCCATCACTGCCTCCCACTTCCTAGTCTCCACTCCCTCCCCTCACAACTCCACCATCCATTATTGAAGATTTCAGGTCCCTGGTTCCTCAGTCGGCTATAGCAAGTGCATGCTTAGTGGCCTTTGGCTAGGTCCTATGGAGATTACCACTCTTCCTGTACTTGTTTGTTCTAAGGACTTTATAGGAAAACTGTCACCTGAATTCATTCCATCCAACTCCTCGGAGAAGGCAAAGCCCAAAGGGCAAGGCATCTCCTTCAGTCCAGAGCTCACAGCCATCGTCACACATGTGCCTGTGACCTCCCATGGAAGACCAGCCCATCCCAGGGAAGGAGCCAGCACATAACTTATTTATACTGTAAATCTGATTATGGAGGCACACTATCTGATCATCCAAAGTCAAGAGCACAAAAGGAAAGTAGCTGGAAAAATCCTGGCAGGGAGCCAGCATGTGCTTTCCACCCCTAGCTTTCCAGACTCCCCTGGAAACTCACCTTGTGCAAAGGCCTCCTGGACATCTCCCCCAACTCCACTCAGTGAATCCTGCGGGCCGTGGGTTGGGGTGGAGCCAGCAGATGTAGAACGGACAGGCATGGGCATAGGGCGGCAACCTCCATGGGTGGGTGATGTGTGTGGTGACCCTGTGGCTTGAGCCTGGGAGGATCAGAGAGAAAAACACATCACCTTGGGGGTCTAATCTCTCAGAGAAAAGGGGAAAGCACTTCCCAGGGACATGCTTAAAAAGAAAAAGAAAAAAGGAGCAAGGATGGGAAGAAAGAGAGGGGAGGGGACAGGGAGGGAGGAAGAGTGCGGTAAGAGCAGTCTGAGACCTAGCACTTAGGGGGCAGCCTGGACTACATAGTAAGTTCAAAGCTACAGGGTGAGAACCTGTCTCAGAAAAACAAAAATAAAGACCAGGCTAAGAAGGGTCAGAGGCCATGGAGTGGACATGCTGGTCGAAGGTTCCATGACGGGTAAGACACCCCACGAACATCCTCATGCTTGCATGTCAACATTCTGTACCACACTTATCCAATTCCCTAAGACCCTGTGGGTAGAGAGTGACCGTCTTTTAATATAACTTTAATAGATGAAAACAGCAAGATCACGTGGACAGACATCTTGAGAGTGTGTGGGAAGGGAGCACAGCCCGGAAGAGGCAGACACCAGAATAAACTGCTACCACTCTGAGGGCAGCTCTCCTCACACTCAAGATCCCATCCCAGGCAGCTGTGCTCCTGAGGACAACAGGGGATGCTTCTGCAGGGTCTGGTCAGCAAAATGGCTACATTGTACCTGCCATGCCCTCCAGAGGTCTGTTTGGTTTCAGTAGCCATGAGAGTAGGTGAGAGTGGACACCTGCTCATTAGAGGGGGAGCTTTCCTCAGGCAGGTCTACCATAGTTTTTCTCTTTCCCTAAGATTCAATAACTTATTCAATAATATTTATTTATTTATTTATTTATTTATTTATTTATTTATTTACTTGTTTAAACAGAGTCTTTCTTTCTTTCTTTCTTACTTACTTACTTGTTTAAACAGAGCCCTGAGTGTCCAGGAACTATGCAGACCAGGCTGGCTTTAATCAAACTCATAGAGATATGCCTGTCTCTGCCTCCTGAATGCTGGGATTAAAGGCATGAGCTACCACCTCCTGGCTACTCACTATTCTTTAAAGATTTGTTTGTTTGTTTGTTTTGGGTTTTTTTTTTTTTTTTTTTTTTTTTTTTTTTTTTTTTTTTTTTTTTTTTTTTTTTTTTTTTTTTTTTTTTTTTTTTTTTTTTTTTTTTTTTTTTTTTTTTTTTTTTTTTTTTTTTTTTTTTTTTTTTTTTTTTTTTTTTTTTTTTTTTTTTTTTTTTTTTTTTTTTTTTT
>LR756402.1:584720-668418 GCA_902729485.2 Mus minutoides | reverse complement strand
ATTGTAGACCAGGCTGGCCTCGAACTCAGAAATCCGCCTGCCTCTGCCTCCCGAGTGCTGGGATTAAAGTAGTGCGCCACCACACCTGGCTAAAGATTTGTTTTTGTTTTTGTTTTTGTTTTTTTGGTTTTTCGAGACAGGGTTTCTCTGTAATGCCCTGGCTGTCCTGGAGCTCACTCTGTAGACCAGGCTGGCCTCGAATTCAGAAATCCACCTGCGTCTGCCTCCCGAGTGCTAAGATTTGTTTTTGATTGGACTCAGACTTGTAAGTAAAGCTCTTGGTGGAGATGGCCTATGGCTCTTGGTGATCTGTTCCTGATATTTTGGCTACCTTCATGCTCTTGGTCAAATGTTTAGCATGTCCTGCAGCCTCCTCCTCGTTTTGCTTAGCATATTATTTCTTCAGATCAACACGTTAGCATTTATGTTGCAGGACACATGGAGTAAGAAGACGCTAAAACTTTGGTGTTTGGTCCTGGGCTTCGTACTTTCTTTGGCAGGGGCTTTCTGATATGGTGGAAATCATACTCTTTAGAGAAACTGAAATACTTTGGGATTCACCCATAATGCACTCTGTATAGATTTACACTTCCCCTTTCCAGTCATCCTGGTCTATAACAAGAATCCCTTACTTCCAGCAGGAGTGCACTGCCACAGCCAACACACCTTGCTCTGTGGGAAAAGCTCATTTGCTATTCCCACCAGTAGGTTCGTCCTGCAGAGCCCCTCCACCCAGAGTATCAGCAGCTACTTCGAGGCTTGCATTCATTGTCCACTTCAGCAAGTTTCTGACAGCCAGTGACCGGGAAGGAGATATTCAACTTCATCTTGACAGGACTGACCCTCTAAGAGGAGCTATGAGAAAGACCTTGTATAGTTTTAAAGGTAGCTTGGAACAATGGGGCGTGACTGCTAGAAGAATTAAACCAATCAGAGGCAGATACCCAAGCTGGGGGAGAGGGGTGCCATATTGGAGGATGTTGTGGGAGCGAAACTGGGAGAATAGAGGTGACCATGAGTATGAGTTCCTGTGAACCCCTCAGGGAGGGACGTAGTTCAGGAACACCACACACACAGAGAATACACCCAGCAGGCTGCCTGGACAGATGCACATCGGCTCCTCACTGCTGCAGCTGTGTGGGTGCTGAAGGGAATATTTGTTCTCTAGGGTTCCTATTCTCTAGGTTTGTTTTCTGAGATGTGGCCTCAACCTAGAGATCCATCATGTGGCAGTCACATGCTGGGATGTCAGGAGCAGCCACTATGCCCTGCTCTCTGTGATTTCTTCTTCTTCTCCTCTTCCTCCTCCTCCTTCTTTTTAAAGATTTATTTATTATTATATGTAACTACACTATAGCTGTTGTCAGATACCCCAGAAGAGGGTGTCAGATCTCATTACGGATGGTTGTGAGCCACCATGTGGTTGCTGGGATTTGAACTCCGGACCTTCGGAAGAACAGTCAGTGCTCTTAACCGCTGAGCCATCTCTCCAGCCCGCTCCAGTCTTAAATTAGTACTATTTTTCAATTCTGTAGGGGCTGTGATTCTTGTCTGACCTTTGTGCCTTGGACTGCTGTTCCTCCTGCTTCTACCTCCCAAGTACTGGTATTACAGGCATATTATAATACCAGCTCTCTGTGTGTTTTAATTTAAGAAATGTAAATGCTCAGACAATAACCAGTACAGGCCGGGCATGGTGGCGCACGACTTTAATCCCAGCACTCAGGAGGCAGAGGCAGGCAGATTTCTGAGTTCGAGGCCAGCCTGGTCTGCAGAGTGAGTTCCAGGACAACCAGGGCTACACAGAGAAACCCTGTCTCGAAAAACCAAAAATAAATAAATAAATAAATAAATAAATAAATAAATAAATAAATAAAATCAGTGCAGATAAACTTGAAGACCCTTTTACCAACAGATCTTTGCAGGCTCAATGCCTTTATCATTTCTCTTTGGAAACTTTAGTTTTTCTTACCAGAGATTTTGGTGTAGATTTTTTGTTTGTTTGTTTGTTTTTGTTTTTTGAATTGGTATAGATTTTTAAAACTATGTGTACATATATAAAACTATGAATAATATATAACATTTTCATGCCTTTAAATTCTGTATGCATAGTATTGAACTACAATAATTACTATTAAATTTACTTTTATCACTTAGCATATTCCAGAGAGTGATATCAATAAATATGAATTTAGATCATATTTCACATCACATTTAAATGCAAACCACCGGGCAGTGTTGGCAAACGCCTTTTATCCCAGCATTCACAGGCAGAGGCGGGTGGCTTCTGTGAGTCTGAAGCCATCCTGGTCTACAGAGTGAGATCAAGCACAGTCAGGACTACATAGAGGTGGCAGTCTGTCTCAAAAAACTCCCACACAAAGAAGAACCTCAAAATGGAGCATAACAAGTATTAGACTTAAAATTGCACAATTTCTCAAAAAAATAATAAAAAGCATAAGAAAATCCTATGCAAAGACTTCTTAGATCTAACACACAAACCATGATATGTAAAAAAATAACTTCCTTCTTTAATGAGTGTGTCTATGTGGCATGGGAATCCAGAGATCAGCATTAGATATCTTCTACAGTCACACCCCATCTAATCTTTTTTTTTTTTTTTTTTTTTTTTAGTTTTTCAAGACAGGGTTTCTCTGTATAGCCCTGGCTGTCCTGGAACTCACTTTGTAGACCAGGCTGGCCTCGCTCAGAAATCTGCCTGTCTCTGCCTCCCAAGTACTGGGATTAAAGGCGTGGGCAACCATGCCCGGCTCCATCTAATCTTTTTAAAGAATTATTTATTTTTATTTTATGTGTATGGGTGTTTTGCCTGTACGTGTGCCTGATGCCTGAGGATCAGTCAGATCTCCTGTAACCAGAGGTACAGATGCTTGTGAGCTGCCATATGGGTGTTTGCATTTGAATGCAGGTCCTCTGAAGAAACAGCCAGTGGTGTCTGTCTGTCTTTTTTGACATAGGGTCTCACTGTATAGCCCTGGCTATCCTGGAATTCATTATGTAGACCAGGCTAACCTTGAAGTCACAGAGATCCACCTGTCTTTACTTCTCAAGTGCTGGGACTACAGGTATATGTGCCACCACACCCAGCATGGCCATTGCTCCTAACTGCTGAGCCAGCTTTCCACCTCACTGAACCTGGAGCTCACTCATTAGTTTGGCTAGCTGGCCAGCAAGCTCCAGAGATGTTCTTACGTCTGCATCCCCAGTGCTGGATTATAAGTGCACGCCACCATGACCTGATTCTTACGTGCCAAGTGCCTCACCAAGAGGCCATCTTTCCAGCCCATGATAAAAGCTTTTTTTTTTTGAAGACTTTTGACAAAATATCCAAAAAAGAAGACTTTGTTCTTATCATAAGAAATTACTTGTTTATAATGATGACTATAGTAAGCCAGTACAAGTGTGTGTGTGTATTGGATCCTTCTGCAAAGAGATGTAAAATTATCATCTTTTGGCTTGAAAAAAAAAAGCCAAACAAGCATTCTTTGTTCTTCACAATAAGTCCATATGGGCAGATAGATTCAAAACTGGATCAATCTAAACAAGTAAAACTAGAACAGCAGCAGGGATGCAGAGGCAGGCAGGCAGACCTCTGAGGCTAAGGCCAGCCTGGTCTACACAGTGAGTTCCAGAATAGCCAGGGCTATGCAAGAATGACCCTGCCTCAAAGGCGGGGGTGCTAGGCATTGGGTGTACCGATCTTAGAACTTAGGAGGGAGAGGCAGAAGGATCTGGGGTTGGAGACCAGCCTCAGCTGTACATGGAGCTTCTATAAAAGACATTTACATGCATGAAACCCTGTTTTAATAACAGCCAGGGAACAATACCAAAAATAAATAATAAAAATGATAAAAATAAAATAAAAATTTAATGATAAACAACAGCAAAAGAAAGTGAAAGGATGACACACAGAGAGAAGCCTTAAGATGACATCTGTACCTAGCACACACAAAGGACTCACAACTCAATCAGAAAAGGACAATCTAACTTCAGAATGTGCAAAAGTTCAAGCATACAACTGTCTAAAGTTACAAAAGAGTCCAACAGGTATGAAACAGATCCTAGAGCACAATGAGCTATCACCTCACGCCCAGCAGGATGAACACTACAAAGACATAATGATGAGTGCCGACAAGAATGTAGAGAAGCTGGGATCCTTAGGCACTGCCCACAGGAATGTGAGATGGGTACAGCTGCTTGGCAGAGCAACTTGGCAGTTCCTCAAGAGGTGGAGTATCACATGGCATGGCAATCCCACTCTCAGGTACCCAGGAGAACAAAACACATTTGAACAAAAACTGGCGTCCAGAGATTCACAGAACATCAACTAACACAGCCAAAGAGCCGAACCAACTCAAATGTGGACTGATGAACACTTTAAATAAAATGTGCTACCCAAACAATGGAATACTATTAGGCAAAAAAAGGAATGGAGGACTGACATTTGCCTCAGTTAGGACTTCATTGCTCTGAAGAGACAACATGACCAAGGCAGCCCTAATAAAGGACAACATTTAATTGGGACTGGCTTACAGTTTTAGAGATTTAGTCCATTATTGTCATGGTGGGATACATGGCTGCTTGCACACAGACATGGTGCTGGGCTGGAGAAGGTGCTGAAAGTTCTGTATAGTCATCTGCAGGCAAGCAGGAGACTTTGCCACTCTGGGTGTAGCTTGAGTATAGGAGACCTCAAAGCCCATCCCCACAGTGACACAGTTCCTCCAACAAGGCCACACCTCCTCCAACAAGGCCACACCTCCTAATAGTGACACTCCCTATGGGCCAAGCATATTCAAACACATGAGTCTATGAGGGTCCTACCTATTTAAACCACCAAAGACATCCTACAACATTTTGAAAACATTTTGTTAAGTGAAGGAAGCCATTCACAAAACATGAGTTCTAAAACTTCCTACATGAAATTCCCAGAATAAGGAAATCATAGACAAAATAAACTAGTGGTTAGCTAGGCAGGATGGGAATTGGGTAGAATGAAGAATGGTGTGAGGCTTCTTTTTGAGACCGATGAAGTTTCTATAACTTAAGGTAATGACAGTGCAATTCTGTGAATATTGTTAAAAATAAAAAGCCACAGAATTTTACCAGTTAAAAATAGTGAATTTATGTTGGATGTGAGCCATGAGGAAGGCACAGACTGGAGGAAGATACCCACAGGCTGTATCTGAAGCAGAACTGTGCCTAGGATATACAGAGAACTCTCCTGATAAACATGATAAACTACATGCCAAGTCCCAAGGGAGAGGGGCACTGCACACACAGTGTAATACACTCTGCTCAGAAACAGTTACAGCTCAAAGGACTGTCAAAGGAATGGGGGCCCCCCTCCCCCACATCCACCCCAACTGCTGCTAAGCAGGGACGTTGCCAGGATCTTGGCAGTTTCTTAGGATGTCAAACATAGCCTAACCATGTAAGCCAGCAAACTCCACTTCTGAGTACTCTTGAGAGACATGAAAACATAAGCCCACATAAAACAAATTTACTGGTCACAATGTCATAGCCCCAAGGGGAAACAACCCCCAAAGTTCACTAATCTGGATTAATAAAATGTGATATGACTAAATATCTTTTTATTTTGTGAAATACTCATTTGGGGGGGGGCATTGAGACAGGGTTTCTCTGTATAGCCCTGGCTGTCCTGGAACTCACTTTGTAGACCAGGCTGGCCTCGAACTCAGAAATCCACCTGCCTCTGCCTCCCAAGTGCTGAGATTAAAGGCGTGTGCCACCACGCCTGGCCCTGAAATACTCATTTTTATTTTTCAGTTATTAAACATTTTATCATTTCTTACTTTTTCAGGGTATGCATCCTGTCTTCTCAGTTATGAATGAATCTTGTTACAGCCAACTAATTTTTTCTTTTTTAAATTGAGTATATCAGGCTGGAGAGATGGCTCAATAGTTAAAAGCACTGACTGCTCCAGAGGTCTTGAGTTCAGTTTCCAGCAACCATATAGTGGCTCACAATTATCTGTAATGGGATCTGATGCCCTCTTCTGGTGTGTTTCAAGACAGCTACAGTGTACTCATATACATAAAATAGATAATTCATCAGATCCCATTACAAATGGTTGTGAGGTATACCATGTGGTTGTTGGGAATTGAACTCAGGGCCTCTGGAAGAGCAGTCAATGCTCTTAACTACTGAGCCATCTTGACAGACCCAACAAACAATTTTTAAAAAAATAGTGTAGCAGGGCATGGTGGTGCATGCCTTTAATCCCAGCACTCGAGGCCAGCCAGGTCTACAAAGTGAGTTCCAGGACAGCCAGGGCTATACAGAGAAACACTGTCTCGAAAAACTAAAACTAACTAACTAACTAACTAAATAAATAAATAAATAGTGTATTTCGTAAAAGCATATAATGTGTTTTGATCAAATCCACCCCAATCCTTTCCTTCTAATTCTTCCCTAAGCTTACCCCATTGACAGTCCCTCCCAATTTCATATGCTTTAAAAAAATTGTGAGGCCGTGGTGGCATAAGCCTTTAATCCCAGCACTCGGGAGGCAGAGGCAGGTGGATTTCTGAGTTTGAGGCCAGCCTGGTCTACAGAGTGAGTTCCAGGACAGCCAGGGCTATACAGAGAAACCCTGTCTTGAAAAACCAAAAAAAAAAAAAAAAAATGTGGATGTTGAACTATCTACTGGAGCATGAGTAGTTTTTCAGGGGTGACATCCCCCAAAAGAATTGATTCTCTCTATTCCAGTACCCATCAATTTTGGCTATTTAATATTTGTATATTAAATATGGTGGTGGGACAGAGAGTTGGAAAGATAGCTCAGTGGTTAAAACTCCTGGCTACTGTTCCAAAGGACAGGGGTTCAATTTCCAGTATCCAAGTGTGGCTCACAATCACCTATAAATCTAGTTCCAGAGGATCAAACCACCTCTTCAGGTACCAATAAGCACATGGTATACATACATACATACATACATACATACATACATACATACAGGTAAAAAACATATACACATACAATTGAAAAAAGTAAATCTTTCAAAAAAAATGTTGGAATAGAGCTGGCAAGGGCCTGCTGAACCCATGTTTGGGTAGAGTATGAGCACTCTGACATCCAGGGCAGGTATGGCTCATAGATATGCATTTGCTTCAGGCTTGCCTGAGAAGGACTGGTCTTGGTTATGGAATGCCATTCATTGGTCCAGGGATGTTAAGAGACTTACTCTGTAGTTCTAACACCCCCCCCGCCCCACCACCCAAGTGTGCTGGCAATGTTGCATTCTGTGTTGAAAAGACTGTGCCCTCCCTTGCCAACAGGCCACATACTGCCTCCTCTTCTCAGGGGCACAGTTCCTCTCTATGTTATGTGACTCCTTACTCATGTATGCCTGCTGAATCCCAGGCATCAGCCTCAAGGCTGGGCATCTTCCTGAGACCTGGAGCTCTTCCATGTTTTTTTTTTTTTTTGCATTCCATTATTATACCACTGTGTTTGGCACAGGTTCTTAGTTTCCCACACTTCCTTCTACAGGAAAGTAGCTAGGACAGACAATAATTTCCACTGAGTAATAAATCCATCTATCATTGGAAAATCCTTTTGTGAAATTCTCTAACTAGCTAACTAAATGTGGTAGCCAGATCTCAGACAGCCCAAAGTGACCTGCCACTTATATCCCAGAATAATCTCTGGTTCTGGAATGTTGGCTGGGCAAGTGACTTGCTTCTAATGAATCAGACAAATGGGACATAGGCCACTTTTGAGGTCAGGTTATAAAAGATGGTGACTGTAGCCTGGGTGACCCTTGGCTGTAGCCTTGTTAGAGCCTCTGCAGGATTCTTGGTCCATAGCAGTTGTGGAATAAGCTATATTATTTCCTCTCTCCTGCTTTTCTCCTTTTTGCTTTTCTGAGACAGTTTGATATAACACAGCCTGGAGGGATTAGGCATATACTACCAAACCTGGTGATATGTTTTTATAAGCCACAGTTTTGGGATGATGCTGTGTGACAATAAATAATCCATGCACCAAACTTACTGTGGTTTAGTTTTTGTTTTTGATGTAACTACTTTAATAGAGTAATCACAGTTGGAATTTGGTTGACAAAGCGAGCAGATAAATTTGGGGGAGGGGGAAGAGACTAGAATCAGAGGCCCCAATAACAGGCTAAAGAGGCCCATGAGAGGGAAGAGGGCAAGAAAAGGTAACCAGAAAAAATCTCTATAATGTGAAAAACTGAGGGCCCTGAGTCCAATAGTCTGTCCAAATATCCAGTCTCTGGACATTTCATGGATATTCCATGATCGCCAGTACCCAGTAGCACTGCTCTACACCCAAAGAAGGGAGATTGCAGCCTCTGAGATGCACTGCCAGCTCTTCCCAGGTGAGCACACAGGGAGGTAAGAATGGGTCAGCGACAAGGACTGGAAATAGAAGTTAGAAACCTGGCTTCATACACACATACCATGCACGCGCACACACACACACACATGTACATTGCTATTTCCAGAGTCCAACTTTCTCATCTATAAACAGGAGGATAGTAGATGACATCTGAGGTATTTTTCAGATAAAAAGTGCTATGATCCATGATCTTTACCAAATCAATGCATCTCTGCCAAGTGGCCCTTGCTCGGCTTGAGTAGAAACCCTTGTCAGAGAAGAGCATGCACCTCTGCAGCCATCCCTGTCTTAGGGTCATCTGATGACATGTTCTGCTTATAGCTAACCTTCTTCACACATCCAACCAAACCCAGAGATGTTACACACAGAGATCTTGAAGAAGTGAAGCTGATGAGAAGCACAGAGAACAGGCTGCCCTGCATGGTACAGGACTAGCTTTGGAAAGATAGTTGGAGGAAAGGGCCTTCTGATCATGTGTACGCACACTGGATGTGTGGTGCACAGTGGGATGCTGAGTGATCCCTTTGACCTGCTGTATCTCACTCACCCTGCGGGTACTTGCAGGCTGAGGCCAGGAGACACTAAGAACACAGTTGTGATACTGCAGTATGGTATACTAGCACCTTGTCTCAACAGCAGGAATATGGTCAAGGCAGACCCTCTCTACAAGGACTGCTTGCCTCTCTGTTAGAGAGCAACTAGCCTAGAATGAGCAGCGCAGTGGGTATCAGGGTGCTGGGGAATCTGAGAGTGAAACAAAATCCACAGCAAAAGTGGAAGAGTTAGTGGGATGACTCCAAGGAAGGTAGGCCACTGGCCACAACATACAGCAGAACTTCCACAATTCCTGACACAGCACTTATAACACAACCCAGAGCTAAGGCTGGCATCTAGCATGCCAATCACCTGTCTAACTAATAAGCAAAGATGATAAATGCCCTGTAACCCAGGTTCCCTGAATGCAGACAGGATCTTCTGCTGGGAATGTAGAATTAGAGGCACATTCTAATCTGAGAGGCAGTCCAGACTGCTGGTTCTCATTTTCTAACCAGCAAAGACATTGAAAACTCAAGCAAGTTTTGCATTAGGCTCCAGAAAGTGTGTGGAAATTACATTTTTATATTCAGGGGGCTCATGACCTACCTCATTTCATGCATGTACAGACTGAGACTCACAGTGGTCAACCAGGTTATAAACAAATCAGTGGGAGGCCTTGAATGTGTTTGGATCATATTATCATAGTCCTGAGGTCAGAAGGAACATGAATCAGTCAAGAGTTCTCATGACTGAAGCTAACTTTGATTTCCCCTGATTTCCTTTAGTAGGAGTGGAATCTAGGCCCTCCACCATTCAACCAAAATCTCAGCCACTACTGTGATTTTGTACAGCAGAATCAATTTCATTCCCAGCAAGTACAAGAAAGGAGAATGCAGATGATGACTTAGTCCCTTATCTAGAACACAAATCAAATACTGGAGTCAAACAGGTCCAGAGACTGCCAGAGAAGGTGAGCTGAGGACAGTGATCCCTCCCCAGAGCAAGGGGAACTCAGACACAGAGGCAGACACTCGATAGAGGACCAGATGTAGAGAGAAAAGGGCACTGTCTTTAGTAATGAGTTTAGTAATGTCTTGGCTATCTTTAGGCATCGCCAGTATGGTGCCTGGCACACAGTAGGGACTCTGTAAATAGCACTTCCTTCTCATCTCCTCCATATGGAACAGGTAAGATTTTTAAATCTCTTTGGTACATATTATAATCAAGTAGCCAAGTCCAGAGAGGTCTGTGGTAAAAAGTGTAACGTGGAGAGCATCTCTGCCAAGTGGCCCTTACTTGGCTTGAGTAGAAACCCTTGTCAGAGAAGAGCATGCACCTCTGCAGCCATCCCTGTCTTAGGGTCATCTGATGACATGTTCTGCTTATAGCTAACCTCCTTCACACATCCAACCAAACCCAGGCTGCCAGGCTGTTATCATGGCAACAGGATGGAGGACATCTCAGTCTCCATCTCTTTCCCTGACTCATGGATACCTGCCAGGCAGCAGATGGCCTGTGTGGATGATTACCTCCACTTTGCCGCAGTGTATTTAAATTAAACAAACTGGCCTCTTTGCTGCTGGTTGTCAGGTGCCTTGTCAGAAAAACAAAAACAAAATCCAGGGAGAAAGGAGCTATAAGTCTGAAATTCAGGCACTGCAACTGCAGCTGAATGGAGACTGGGAGCAGATAAAGATTGGGCCCAGAACATCTCCCTCAGAGAACAGGTATAAGCATCACGCACCACATCAGCCCTGCCGCAGGCTGAGAAAATAACCACCTCATCAATTGCTGGGAGTCAGGACTGGGCATGGGAGCCACATCGCATGCATAACAAGGGAGCAGCAAGAGAAAGGCCCAGCATCCAAAGGCAGCTGGATATATCCCATCTGGGCTGAACTGAAGCAAGGGAAGGAGGCACTGGAACATCCTGCCTCAGCAAGCACCCATTTACAAAAACAGGCCATCATGACCTTTAAAAGACAAACCTGGTTTCCAGACACCTCATAGAGTACTGAGACTTTCTATGATGTTGCTCTGCTCCAAGAATATGTATCTCTCTATTGTGTATCTGATGGAAGGATAAGGCCCCCAACAGGTCTGCATTTGGTCCCTCTGCAGAGAACTGGCATCTGTTTGTTTCTACACCATGATGGGAAACTCAGGACTCATATATAACCAATCTCACTGTGGAAACCTATGCGGTCTTCTAGGATTGCCAAGATTCTCTAAGTGAATCAACAGTATTGGCAGGGGGTAGTAGTGTGCATTTGGCTTTCAATCATGATTTTGTCTCTACCTGAATCACTGTTATATAGTAGCTAAGACGAACTTCTGGACTCAAAAGGGTAGAAGACAAGGTGTTTATTTTTCTTGGTGGAAGGAAGAAAGCATATTGAATTTCTGGAACAAAGCACAATGTACTATGACTTACAATAACTCAAAGATTATAGTTGTTATTTAAAATCTTAGTTAAGAAAGTTCATACATTCTAAGACTAGAATTCTCCTGTTTTTTTCCTGGGTTGGCTACCCCTGTGTAACATGGTCTATTGGGTCCCTAATGTAGGATTTCAAAACCAATTCTCAGATAAATGGTCAGAAACCTCACTAAGAGAAAAGTGTCCCGTGGACAGTACCAAATGCTTAGGTTGCATATAAGAAACAAGACTAGATAGGACCTGGAGGATCTGGTTATAATTGTAAAGCTAGGTCAGTAAGAGGGTGAGAGCTCAAGCCTACCAATCACTGATACTCTAGAATTCAATGAGGCGAACTGAAATTCCACTTGTATGATGATACCTTGTTCAGTAACACTCCTCCTGGGGCTGAAGAGATGGCTCTGTGTCTGAGAGCACAGGCCCCTCTTCTAGAGGACCAGAGTATGGTGCTCAGCGCCTCTGAGCCAGTGGTGATTCCAGATCCATATCTGCCTGGCTATATCAGCTGAAGTTTTAGCTGCACAGCTCTAAGTATTTAGAAGGTATTTCTCTGTTACATGGCCAAGAATAGTAAAGCCAAGACCACACCCAGAATAATCTCTTTCCACAGTTTTCTTGGCAGGGACCATTAGTTTCCCAGATTCTGGGGTTCTAAACCTAGAATCCATGGCTTACTCTGTCTTGTCTTTGGAATTAAAAAAAAAAAGATTATCTGGATAGTAGGTAGCATTCTGGAAAGAGTGTGTGTGTCCTAGAATTCAACACTCTTCCCATGGAGTTTGGGAGGATTTCTCTAGTCTAGTGTGTGTGAGTTTCCTGGGAACATGGGGGACAGTTTTCATATCATATATGCATTACAGTCAGAAAAGCAAAATACAGAAATACAGTATAGGATGTAAATAAGATAGAAGAAAGCCTCTTAGCTTGTCTTTTATGGAATGATCAAAACAGGGGTATACCCCTCAGATCTAAGAATTATTTCTCCTTTCTAATCATTCTCACTGAAAACTTCCTGCTGCTGTTCACAGAGCTCTATGAGAACATAATTATATTTCCTCTTCTTACAAAATGAAACCAAAACCAAAACAAGGAACTGCCGGGGCCCTGCAGGGAGCGTAGGAGCAAGAGGGATAAACATGTACTCTGGGTAGACATCCACACGCCATCTGCAGGCTACTGGATCCAGCCAACAGCTGTGCATGCGGAGACTGGGTGGGGTTGCTTTGAAGTACATCAATTCATCCACTCACCAAAAGCCAAGCTTTTGCAGATTTAGGAGGCAGGAGTGTAGCTGAGGCTCAGGATGACAACGTTTTGACTTATATTTCCATATTTAAGGCATTGTGCCAACCAAAAAGTTACATTTCTACTAACCAGAAAATTATGCCTGGCAGAGCATTGCGAGTCAGAGTCAATGTAACTCCTGACTGTGTTGGAAGTAGATCCAGGCTTCTGTTATGGGGTGAGAAACATGGGAGTTGTATGAGAGGAGCATAGAAATCCTTCATGGAAAGCTGGACCCCTGGCCATGGACACATACATGGACAGCTTAATTTTATTGAGCCTTAAGAGCTCCAGTGGTGGCACATGCCTTTACCCAGCACTTGGGAGGCAGAGGCAGGCGGATTTCTGAGATTGAAGCCAGCCTGGTCTACAGAGTGAGTTCCAGGACAGCCAGGGCTATACAGAGAAATCATGTCTTGAAAAACAAAAAAAACAAAAAACAAAAAAAAAAAAAAACCAAAGAAAAGAAAAGAAAAGAAAAGAAAAGAAAAGAAAAGAAAAGAGATCCAGAAGTGATATGATATGTTCATCTGGATAGGGTCCAGATAGAGATTCACCCGCCTGTGCCTCCTGATTGTAGGGATTAAAGGTGTGTGTCACCACACAGAGCTGAAATTTGTTTTTCTGACTCCTTGTAAAGAGGATTTCTGCGTCATAACTTAGTCTCCTGAATGGATCTGCCTATTTCTTGAGAGTAGTTGGACCAGAATTGCTGCTACAGGCATGTGAACTGGTTATGTTCCTCACAATTAATACAATGATTAACTTGTGCACTCTTCTGGTTAATGGTGGTTTTCCCTCAGCAAATATTTATTGAGTATCTGCAGAGCAGCAGGCTGGGTCAGAGACTGGAAATACAACAGTAAAGAGAGCTAGGAAGGTCCTTTAATTACAGACTCATGATGGTTGGGGCATGATTAACCCTAAATCAGCCAGTCTAGCCAAATGAGCTTCTTAAACTACAGGGTGAGTGAGCAGTCTGATCTGAAGAAGCCATGAAGAAAGAGAAGAAAAGAGTGTAAGGGAAGAGAGACAGAAGGATTGCTAGGTAAGGTCACTCAAGGCGCTGAGAGAGTGGCTGAGGCTGAAGGCAGAACCCTAGCCTCGATAAGGTGTGCATATCTATTTATTCACTTATTTTCAGTGCTTGGGATGGAATACAAGGCACTATAACATATATGCTAAGGATGGCAATACCTCTGACCTCTAGCATCAAACATTTTAAAGGAACAGTACTACTATCCACTGTTCGCAAGTTCTTGCAAAGTCAAAACAACTATAATATTGTGATATAACAAGTATGAATTTGGTCTTCTGTCCCAGAGCTTCTAAAAATCTTTAGTCTCACTAGAAAGTTAAGGGTATATGTGGGGACTGGTGAGATAGCTCAGCAGTTAAGAGCACTGACTGCTCTTCCAAAGGTCCTGAGTTCAAATCCCAGCAACACATGGTGGCTCACAACCATCCGTAATGAGATCTGATGCCCTCTTCTGGGGTGTCTGAAAAGACAGCTACTTACTGTGTACTTACATAAAATAAATAAATAAATCTTAAAAAAAAAAAAGAGTATGTGTATGCTAAGGCTGCTTTTAGGAAAGGAACTGTTTGTTTGCCAGAAAGCCCACAGTATGATTAAGTGTTAGAACTTGGTACCCTCTACAGACCTCTGAGGAACATGAATAGAGATGAAGTTAATTACCAACAGTCAGTGACTGAATCAACTGTCCCTGTGAAGCAGAACCTAACCATCTTGAATGAAGGGGTTAGTGAACACACCAGTACAGGGGGAAAAACTCCTGTACTGGGACCTTCTAGGCCTTGAAGTATGTACCTCTTTATCTATCTGTACATTTGCATCTTAACAACAAAGAAGAGATTCTCTTAGTTGTGCAAGCCATTATTGCAAATGATCAAACTTAAGGAAGAGGAAATAATTTTCAGTCAAATCAGACTGGAGCCCCAGTGCTTACAGCTGGTATCTCAAGTCAGAGTCAGTCTTGTGAGATGAGCCCTTAGCCCAGGCTTTGGTGTTACATCCAGGTAGTCAGTGTCATAAACAGTTAAATGACAGCACCACCAGTTGGTGTCTGGAGTGAATTGGAAAACTGGTGCAAACCCCCACATATTTGGTGTTTGAAGTGTTCCCTGAGCAGAATCTTAATAGCAGTTAGAATAAACCCTTGTAGGGGTTGGAGAGATAGCTTAGTGGTTAAGAGCATTTACAGCTCTACCAGAGGACCACACTGAATGGCTCACAGCTAACCTGTAACTCCAATTCCAGGGATCTGACATCTTCCTGCCTCTCTGACCCACCACTCACCCCAAAGTAACTCTTCATTTAGAAAGTTTTGTTGTCACACTCAACAATGGCACAGGCCACAGATGGTTTGGCTCTAAAGACTTACTTACACTCTTCTTCACTCGACGATGACACATGCCACAGAAGTGTTGGCTCTAAAGACTTCATCTTCTTGCAATCTTTTCATCTTATAAATGTGACCATGGGTGAGTCCAGTGTAAGCCCTGTGGGATAGACAGGAGCTTTTCCCATTTAGATGGACACATTCCTGTCAGGATGTAAGGACCAGGACATTGCTTGGGCTGTTGGATGTGGAAAATTCCTTTTTGGATCTCAAGAGATGGTGATCTCACACAGAATAAAAGGTCACTATGCAAGTATGTTGTGCTTGAGTCAGCATCTCAGATAGCCCAGGCTGTTCTTGAACTTGTTACTTAACTTAAGATGACCTTAAACACCCGATCTTTCGGCTTCTACCTCCCAAGTGATAGAATCATAGTCATGTCCACCATGCACAGCAAGGACAGCATTAAATTAGCGTCATAGGTTGACAATTTCATATTTTACAGATTACATGTTATTTCATAACATTTGAAGAAAATGTAACATTCACAGAAGTTCTGCTACAGCTTGCTGCCCTCATCTCACACAGGGTGGAGGGTCTCTCAAAATCATGGGTCCCTTTAGGCTGTCACACTCAGAGACAGAGATATCAGCAAGTGCTAGTGAGGTAGCTGTTAGAAGTGAACTCCCAGAAAGTGCTGCTGGGTACAGGGATACAGAGAAGTAGGCGTGCTGGAGGTCAGTGCCTACAGAGGAAAAGGCACTCGTCTCAGCAGCTGGCCATGATGAATGATGGGAAGAGAATGTCAGAGATGTGGGTAGGAGAGGCAGAAAGGACTCAGGTCCCTTGCTTTCCCTCCAAACTCAGTCCCCCACTCTCCTACTTGTGTGAGAGAGTCTACTCTCTGACTTCTAAATAAGCTGGAGCTACCTTGTCCTAAGTCTCTTTGAGTCAACTGTGGCCATGAGACTCTATATGATAATGAAGGGGACAGATGTGACTAAGTTGTCACTTCCTGGTAAAAATGTTTGAAAGCTGGGTTTGATCTTCTATCTTTCTGTTTTGCTCAGGTAAATGTACCTATTGATGGGAAAGTACCATTCAATTTAAGAGACAGACAAAAACATTGTACGAGTCAGGGAAACAGGCCAACCAAACAAAGCAAGAACAAACCCAAGCAAACTTCCTATATTATAGCTGATGTGATTTATGGGCTCTTAGCGAGGCTTCATTTCTCGTCATTGTTCTTGCCTTTGCCGCTCACTACCAATGCTCTCCTGGTTGAACATACTCATATAATAAAACCTAACACCTTAATTTATTAATTAAATCATCAATAAAATCTAACACGCTAATCCATATTTTTGAGAAAGATGGGTAATTATTTCTTATTTTTATGTATATAGGTGTTTTGCCTGCATGTATGTGTACCATGTGTATACAGAACCCTTGGTGGCTAGAAGAGGGTCCTGGAATCCCTGGTACTGGGGTTACAAACGGTTGTGAGCCACTATGTGTGTGTTGAACCTCATTCCTCTGCAAGAGTAGCTAGTGTTCTACTGGGCCATTTCTCTAGCCCCAAAAGATGGGTCATTTTTAAATGAAATGTTTTATACTGCCTTTTAAACTTGGTATTTTATATTTCTCTCTTGAATTTAGTTTACTCCAGGTTATTATTACGGACAGACCCTTGGTTTTCTTATGTAGGCTAACAGCTATGAAGCAAAAACCATGCCAAGTGTCCCCAAACATGATTAATTAATTAATCCACATGCCATTCAAAACACCCTGAGTCACCTGCTTTCCAAGCCTCCAAAAGCTCACAGCAGGAAAAAAAATCACTAATTCTGTTAAGAAGGCTGGTGGAGACAGACCATAGGATATCTACAGTTATCCAAAGAACTCTCCACTTTCATGCAAATTCATTCAGAACACATTATTTGGATCTGAGGTCACTAGAAAGTTGTTTCAGAGCCAGGCATGGTGGCGCACGCCTTTAATCCCAGCACTTGGGAGGCAGAGGCAGGTGAATTTCTGAGTTCAAAGCCAGCCTGGTCTACAGAGTGAGTTCCAAGGCAGCCAGGGCTTCACAGAGAAACCCTGTCATGAAAAAACCAAACCAAACCAAACAAAAAAAAACAACAAAAAAAAGAAAAGAAAAGAAAGTTGTTTCAGGCAATTAAGGTCATTTAAGACAAAAAAAAAAAAAAAAAAACCAGGAGAAAATAAAAGAACATGTAAAGGCAATGAAAGTCTGGCTAATCATGCATATTTAAATAAGCACAAATTTAAAAAGCTTGGGTTTAAAGTCAGAACATGCTCCCGAGGTAAACAGGACCCAGACTTCGGCCACTGCACCCTACAATGGAGGGAAACTTGTGAGGGTTTTGCACATAACCAACTCCTCAGAGGTCAGTGGTGATGGAAGGAAGGAGAGGGGAGAGGAGGGTATGCAATGTCTGTGAGGAGCAGAGGAGCATGCAGAGGGTGGGAGCTGTCAGGAGGCTGACGTCCACTTACTGCCTGCTTTTGCTCTTCCTCCTAGAGGTGTGAAGATGAGAAGAGGCACAAGAGAAAAAGACATTAGTGTCCATCACCACAGGAGAAACCTGGCCAACCTGGCAAGTGTAGGTCTGGAGACCAATGAACTCATTCTCCACAAGAGTCCCAGTGGAATGCAGTAAATGGCAGGCCTCGGTCCCAACCACTTACTGAATATACTGATGACTTCCAAAGACCCTTAGAAACCATTTGCTCATCTTCTATTTCTTCAGTATTGGTCAAGAGGCCTGGAGGGCCTGGCTAGCCTAGTCTCAGCTACTTAAGGTAAACTGAAAGAGAAAGTTTAACTTCGACTTAAAATTTGAATTATCATTCTAGTTCATTCACAGTATTCACGTTATGTTTAGGTCCACATTTCTAGGGCAGCTGATCCTGAGGTGTGGAATGTGGATCATCAACATCAGTTATCACCTGGCAACTTGTCAGAGATGGACATTTTAGGCCCCACCTGAGATCCACATTTCAAAGCTCTGGTGGGAGTGGGGACACCCAAAATGTATCCAAGGGCCATGGGCTGTATTTGAGAGCCACTGATCTAGCATCCTAATGGTTCCACCTGCCCACACGTGCTTTTCTTCTTTTCTAGTCTTTCACCAGTAACCAGGCTGACACCACAGCGGCACACTTGGTTTCAAGCTGCTCTCTTGTTTCCTTCAAGGATGCACATACATGCCCTTTCCCCAGAGAACTGAAAACTGCTTCAGGACCTCAAAGGCCTTCCAGAAAAGAATTCTAGGGGATGGGATAAAACTCAGTTGGTAAGGTGCTTGTCTAGTTGCAGGATGCCCTTGGTTTGATCTCCCGCACTACATAAACCAGGCTCATGACTGGAAATTTGGCACTAGAAGAGACTGAGACAGGAAGATCAGGGATTCAAGGCTATCTTTGGCCACACAGTGAGAAAAAAGGGACAGACTGGGATACATGAGATCATGTCACAATAAAACAAATATAAAACACAAACCCCAAAGTGGAGGAGGGAAAGAACTTCAGAGCTAGATATTGTGGTGCATCAATGTAAGCCTAGCACTAGAAGGCAGAGGTAAGAGGATGCCTTGCATCAAGCTGCATTCTAGGTGAGCTTGAGCTACATGACAAGGCCTTGTCTGAGGGAAGGAGAAACTAGAATTCTCACTAGCAGTTCTTCTATGTCATTCTGACACAGGTTTATTTAGTAATTCTCATGCATAAGGCACTGGAAAGGAAGACAGGCTTCTCTTACAACCTCACAGTAAGGGTAGGTAGGGAAGATCATGCTAACTGTAGCTGATGGATGAATGTAGTGCCAGGCACCGTAGAAAAAGCTGAAGTAAGTAAAGATAAACCTTTTGACTTTCTCTTGTCTTTGTCCTGTGCTCTGTGGTCTCTGTCTCTCTGATCTCTTTGCTTTTTCTTTCTGTGCCTCACCATGGGTACTGTGGTCAGGAAGCCTCCATAGTGCCAAGTATATATATCAATATACGTCTGTGACCACTTCACCTATGTTGGGTCCTTGGGTGCAGTGGTCTCCACTGCACCTAGATAGAGGGACACAGGAACAGATATATGTGCTCCTGCTCTTGAAGGGTCTGGGTGTGAGGACAGAGTGATCTGCAAAGGAGCTACATAAGGAGCTGGGGAAATCTGGAGAATATTTTTTATTCCTACAAGGGGGGGACAGACTTGAAACTCAATGAACACCAAGAAATCCCTTGAGGCCCCAGTTTAGCCAGGGAAGGAGCTCTTTGTGCTGAAAGCCAGTTGCTAGCATTGGGACTTACCTGCCATCCCTCCACCCCCCCACCCCCCCGAAGTAGCCAGACAGAGGCCCTGAGCACTGTGGGGTCACCTGAGAAGTCAGAGGCTTCCTGTGCACACCTGCAGCACAGAAGGACTAAGCTGCAGCATGGAAATGTCCTTCTCTGAGACAAGCATCTCTCTCTCTCTCTCTCTCTCTCTCTCTCTCTCTTTCTGTTTTTCGAGACATGGTTGCTCTGTGTAGCCCTGGCTGTCCTTGAACTCAGAAATCCACCTGCCTCTGCCTCCCAAGTGCTGGGATTAAAGGCGTGCGCCACCACGCCCGGCTTATCTCCAACTTATCTTGGCAGTGGTAAGGACACTGCCAAGAGAGACATATTGTGCAATTTAAAAACTGTTGTTACTCCTTGCTGAGTAGGACGTGAGATTGGCTGGGCACCAGGGGCAGGGGAGAAGGAGCTTTGTTAAGTAAGTTCAAGACTAACCTGCTCTACATAGCGAACTCCTAGCAAGCTCCAGGACAGCCCTTACATAGTGAGGCAGGCTGGTGGTGGTAGGGGCAATCCCCACAGGCTAAAATCCTGGCTGTACTGAGAATCGACAAAGTATTACTTTGTACCTCAGGTTTGGCTCTGGTTTAACAGGACAGGAAGCTGCTGTGGTTGGCTCATGCCTGTATTGTCAGTGCTTGGGAGGCTAAGGTAAGAGGACTATTTCAAGGGTCAGTCTTGAAATAAAATAGAATGAAGTATGGCACTTTCAGTATTTGAAGACCACACCATGTTCACTCTGCTGTGTGGCTTTCCCCAGCACATACCACCATTATGACTTGTGGTGGAACCATGGGCCAGGCTAGGATAGGTTCTCAGGACTAAGGAGGTCTCCTAGTTGAGAGAGGATAGATTTGGGCAAAGTGTTCCCTGGGCTGGTGTTGCACAAATTCACAAAAGCTAGTCACATAAAGCCTTTAAGGATCTGTTAACACAGTAAAAAGGTCAGATATAAGGTCTGAGAACATTTTGTATCAGTCAGCTAAAGCTGGTCAACATGCACTGTTGACAAGTGATAGTACTTAAGGGGCCCTAACCTCTCAGTTATGAAGCACAAATCTAGATGGGCTTAGGTCCCCTAGATCACATGATTCTCTTCCACATGAAACACAGAGAAACCCTGTCTTGAAAAACAACAACAATAACAAAAAGAAAAAAAGAAAGAAGCTCTCAGTAGTTGAGAAATATTTGGCATTTACACGTCATTTACTTGTCATTATTTTATCTTTATGTCTAGGATGCTTCCCTTGCATTTATGTATGTGTACCATTTACTTGTATGCCTGGTGATCACAGAAGTCAGACAAGGGTGTCAGATCCTCAGGAACTAGAGTTACAAATGGTTGTGAGGTACATGTGGATGCTAGGGATATAAAGTGAGTCTTCTGGAGAGCAGCCAGTGAGCCACTTAAACACGGAGCCAAAGAACATTACTCCATTTCTAATACTATTATTTTATTTTTCACATTTACTTATTGTGTGTATGTGTGCACTTCTGTGTGTGCATACAGAAGTAAGAGGATAATTTGCAGGAGTCAGTTCTCCCCATCCACCCTGCAGGTCCTAGGGTTTGAACTTAAGTAGTTAGGCTTGCCAGCACATCCAATCAGGCTACACTTAAGCAAATGTCCTGAAAACTGTTCATAAGCCCAACAGTGTGCTGTGGTTTGCTGAGATGCAGTGAGGGGAGCGCACAGGTCCAGTTCTCACCTTTAGCAGTTTCATCAGCCCCTCCAGCTGCACCATCAGCTCTCGCCTACTCTCCTGCAGCGCTGACATCCTTTGCTCCAGCTCATCTTTCCTTTGCCTACCAGAGAGGAGGTTGGAACTCATTAGAAATGGAACTTTGTTATTAAACTCATAGATATAGGTCAAAATCAAAAGAACAAGAAATACCAGAGCCGGGAGTGGTGGCGCACACCTTTAATCCCAGCACTGGGGAGGCAGAGGCAGGTGGATTTCTGAGTTCGAGGCCAGCCTGGTCTACAGAGTGAGTTCCAGGACAGCCAGGACTATACAGAGAAACCCTGTCTCGAAAAACAAAAACAAAAACAAAAACAAAAAACAAAAACAAAAACAAAAAAAAGAAATACCTATAAATGGTTCTGGTTCTTGCCTTTTATAGGACACTAGGTAAACAGAGGTTGTTTGTTTGATACAATGTCTCCTTTTTCTCCTGCTGACCTTAAACTCTATGTTGCTGAGAGTAACCTTCAACTTCTTTTTTTTTTTTTTTTTTTTTTTTTGGTTTTTCGAGACAGGGTTTCTCTGTATAGCCCTGGCTGTCCTGGAACTCACTTTGTAGACCAGGCTGGCCTTGATCTCAGAAATATGCCTGCCTTTGCCTCCCAAGTGCTGGGATTAAAGGCGTGCACCACCACGCCCAGCTAGCCTTGAACTTCTGATCTTCTTGCCCCCACCACCCAAACGCTGGGATTACAGGCATGTACCACCATGCTTGGTTTATGCTGTACTGGGATTGGACTTGGGGTTTTGTGTGTGCTAGGCAAGCACTCTACCAACTTAGCTACATCCTCAGCCCTTCTATTCTTATGGTCAAGGCCGATAACTCCACCAGCTTCTCTCATTGTTAGCAATTCTGAGCAATTATTTCCTATCCAAAATCCTAAAGAAATTCTTGTTTTTCTCCCAGAAGTTTGCAAGTTGTGTCTTTCTATTTAGTTAATCTGCTATTGGCTTTGCATTTCTGTCCACATGTAGAGACAACTGGCTAGCTCAGGGATCAAACACCCCTCCTTGCCTCGTGCTACAGAGACTGTTCTGAAATGAACTCCTAGCCTCCTGCTTCTTGCTCCTTTGCATGCATAGCATCCTTGGACCAGCCTGTGCTGAATGAAGGACTTTTCCATCCTTACACTATCACCAGACACTTGTAGTAACTGCAGTTCTACAACAGATTCTGGAAGGACAGCTCTGCTTTTCTAGATATAAAACTAGTCACCTCCTCAGCAGAGCAACTGAGGTAATACAGGTGCATCTTCAGCTGACAGCTGACTCTTTTCTTCTACTGGATCAGCATTTGCTTCCTCTGTCTTTCTTTGTAACCACGTGACTATCCCAAAAGTGTGTCAGTGAGCAATGGGCCACCAAATATATAGCCCATCTAAATCCCAAACTGAAATGAAGCTTCTACTTTCTTTCTGAGATAGGGTCTTTGTAGCCATGGCTGGCCTGGAACTTATAGAAATCCTCCTTCCTACCTTTGCCTCTAGTGCTAGGATTAAAGGTGTGCACTGATGTGTGCATCCTGAAATGAAGCTTTGTGAGAAAGGGTACTCTGAACTGGCTAATTGTATTCATCTGCATGTCTTAAATTCTTTATGTTCTGTTTATTGATGACTAAAATCTAAATGTCAGGATACAAGTAAAAAAACCAATAATTATTGTTCCTCACTGAAAAGAAATCATGATTAACTCCCTAAGGAGTTAAAAACTCTGCTCTTCAGCTATGCTATTCCAGATGATAGCACTTTCACAATTAGGAGTGAGACAGCCAGGGTGGTGCAGACTTATAATCCTAGCCCCAGGGAGGCTGACAAAGGAAGATTACTGCAAGTTCAAAGCCAGCCTGTATTATGTAAGGCTAAAAGTTCTAGGCCAGCCTGGTCTACAGAATGAGATCTTATCTCCCTACCTACCCCCACCCCCCCAATCAAATCTCAAATGTAGAATTCTTTTTTTTTTTTTGGTTTTTTCGAGACAGGGTTTCTCTGTATAGCCCTGGCTGTCCTGGAGCTCACTTTGTAGACCAGGCTGGCCTCAAACTCAGAAATCCGCCTGCCTCTGCCTCCCCAGTGCTGGGATTAAAGGCGTGCGCCACCACGCCGAGCTCAAATGAAGAATTCTAAATGCTACAAAAGAAACAGAAAGGCACACTATTCAAGAATCTAGAGTTTGGTAAGAACTAAGGCATCAGACATGGTTTCCATAATGTCTTCAGTCATGGGAACACACAGATTTCTGTGGTATAGAGGGGAAAAAGGCTCTCATCACAGATCTGATCATTACACGCCATGTTCTCCAGAGAAGACTTCCCCACCCTCTCCCGGAGAACACAAACAGGGAGCCAATATAGCTCTGTTCTATACTGACCCTATAGCCTTATGTTCTCAGCTCTGGAATCACTGTACCCTGAGAGAGGTGAGACCGTACCACAGTGGAGGTGTAAGGCATTCCTTCACCCTCAGTTTGCTGTCTCAGAGCTGGTGCACAGGCAACATGCTGCCTAGCCCTCCCTGTCTGAAGTGACAGGAGCCTCTACATCAGGGCTGACAAGAGAAACGAAGCTGTAACTTGTTAACTGTAACATGAGCCCCTCCTCTCCCTGCCTTGACAGCACAGAAACTCATAGCTGTCTTTTAAAAACAACCTGTAGATGACAAACACCACCTACTACTTAGCTTGGGATTTGAGGGAGCCCAGTTCTCACCTACTCTGTAATGGTGACTGAGGACCCCCCTCCCCAGAGTGGTTGCTGAGCCTAGCAGGCAGCCTGTTCTGACACATCAGGTTCTACTGATGAACAGATTCTGTCTCACTAGTTTGTTTTCCCAATATAGGAGTTCCCACCTGAGGCTGCAGTTTGGGAGGATGTAGCTGTGTACTTACCTTAGCAAGCGCAGCTCTGCTAGCAGTGTGGGGTTCTGCTGGGCCTTCTCAGGGGTGGGCTGGGAAGCCTGTTCGTGCTCCAGCCGCAGGCGCTGGATCTCCTGCAGGATCTCTCTGAGGATGGTGCCAGGTTCTGTTAGAATTTGATAGTGTCCCCCACCCCATGAGCTGTTTTAACCCCTCAATGCCTTCTCTACCTTCTGTTCTGAGGCTTCTAAACCACCCAAGTGTGAAATGGATACCATCACTTGATGGCTCCTGAGGTGCTCTGCCCACAGGTGACATTCTTTTCAAGAACTTGAACCTTCTCCAGGAAGGGAAAAGGACAACTGGAACACTTTACTTGCCCTGCTCCTCTCCAGGGGAAGAGAATATTTGCAACCTTCCAATCTAGGTCCTGTGTGGACTTCCCAACTCTTCCTCCATCCTCCCCTTTCCTTAGTTCCTGGCTACTGACTGGAGGCTGCTGCTATTCCCTCCCCATCACGCTACACAGGGCCAGTCTCCTTGCTCTGGCTCTCCTTTCACTGCACAGTGCTGTGATGTGTGGTCCCCAGTCCGTTTAACAATATTTAAAATGGTTTCTTAAGGGCTGGAGAGATGGCCCAGTGGTTAAGAGCACTGGGCCGGGCAGTGGTGGTGCATGCCTGCGACGCCTCCCTTGACCAGCAAGAAAGTCACGCTACCACTGGGATCTTCTCAGTCAGCTTTATTTTGGAGCGCCTTGATTGTAGATTCCCAGAACCCTGGACAGCAGCAGAGCTGCTGCTTTTATACTCTCCCAGGGAAGGGGGGAGGGTGTCGTAGTGATTGCGGATTGGTGCACCAAGATACACCTCATTAGCATGTGGCCCATTCATTGGTGCCACAAGCCACACCTATTAGCATATTGCCCGTTCATTGGTGCCACAAGCCACACATCATTAGCATATTGCCTGTTCGGGAGGGGCTATTGCTTGAGGAGGGCCTGAAGAGAGAGCTGCGCATGCACACTAGGCTTCCTCCCCTAGGCTCCCTCCCCTGGCAGCTGGCCGGCCCCACGCCATCTTGTAATGGGGCAGAGCCGGAGGCCTTCCCGGAGCCTGGGTGGCGGCTTTCCTGGGAGCTGGCGGGCAGCGGGGCCCCTTCCCGAGTCGGCCAGGGCCAGTGTGGCCCTTTCCCAAGTTGGCCGGGGCTGGTGCAGCCCCTCCCGAGTCGGCTGGCTTCCTACACACGCCTGTAATCCCAGCACGTGGGAGGCAGAGGCAGGTGGATTTCTGAGTTCGAGGCCGGCCTGGTCTACAGAGTGAGTTCCAGGACAGCCAGGACTGCACAGAGAAACCCAGTCTCGAAAAACCAACCAACCAAACAAACAAACAAAAGAGCATGGGCTGCTCTTTGAGAGGTCCTGAGTTCAATTCCCAGCAACCATATGTAATGAGATCTGATGCCCTCTTATGGTGTATCTGAAGACAGTGTACTCACATACATAAAATAAATCTTTAAAAAAAAAGATTTTTAAAATAAAATGAGACTGATTCCATGTAGTGTAACAGGCCAGGATGCGTTGCTAGGACAGAACAAAATGCTACTAGGAAGGAATGGGGTTAGGAACTGAGGGACACTGGGTGAAAGGAGTCCACGGAGACTATCCAGGGGTGGCAGAACAGAGCTTAGAAGATCAGAACCAACAACATACAGTGTACCTCCTGGTCCTGGGTCCTCCTGCTTGCAGAGGAGGTGGGTGGAGGCGGTGTGTGTGTGTGTGTGTGTGTGTGTGTGTGTGTGTGTGTGAAGAGATCAAAGACAGCCTCTGCTACACAGTGAGTTCAAGGTCACCCTTGGTTACCATCGCAGAGAAGCAGAAGCAGTGAGCCTGGCTCTAGGACATGTCACAAAGTCTCATTCTCACCTGTTCTTGTTCTCCAGTTCTGCAATGAGCTGTCTCTGTTGTTTGTTGGCATCAAAGTTGAAGCTGGCATCAGTGGGAGGATGAGTCTACGGTGGGGAAAGGTGTTTTGTTTAGTTTTGTTTTTTTTCCAAATTCATGTAGCTATAGTCTGACAATGCTGATTTATCAAAAACAAACAAACACCTCCCCCCCTGATTTTGGAGGTTTCTTTTATATACCATAAAACATATCCAATTCTATAATCATAGTAAATTTAAACATTTTTGTAACCAAACACTACCAGTTTCAGAACATTTTCTACAACCATAAAATAATCCCTTAGGATAGTTTGTCTTCAGTTGCTCCCACCAATGCCGAGTGAGCTCAGACAACCACTGAGCAACGATGGACTTTCTACCTGGCTTTGTCTTCCTAGACACTTGACCCAGTAGAATGACTCTGTACTTAGTTCTGCTCTCAGTGTAGTAGGAGGTTCTGATTTCACAAATGTTTGTTGCTGAGAAGTACTCCCTTGCTTTTAGCTGTTAGGACCTACAGCTGAAGCAGTAATAAGCCTTAATTACAGGTCTCTGTATCAATATACACTTTGTGTTTTACTTTGCATGTGTGTGTACGCATGTCACAGTGTGACATGAGAGGACATGCATGAGATGTCTCTCTCGTACCATGTGGGTCTCAGGGCTGCACTCAGGCCATCAGGCTTGGTGATGAGAGCCGTTACCACTCAGCAACCTCACAGGCCCTTATATATAATCTGGCACTGCTGAGCTGTGTGCTAACACTACAAACAAGGTCTGAGAAACCCCTATACTGTTTCCAAACATGGCTGTACTACCTTATCCTCGGGTTCTAACTTCCTTTTTCTTTAAGTTTTACTTTATATTTTTATCTGTATGGGTATTTTACCTACAGGTCTGTCTTTGAACTACTTGCATGCTTGGTGTCTGCAGAGACCTCCTGGAACTGGAGTAACACATGGTTGCTAGCCACCATGTGAGTGCTGGGAATCGAACCAGGGTCCTACAGAAAAGCAACTAATGCTCTTCACCTCCAAGCCACAGCCCCAATTTCATAGTATTCTCACTGAAACCTGTTAAAATTCTTTTTGTTTCAACATCCTCACTGTAAAGGCTTTAACTGTGAGGTTTTCTTTTTTAAAATAGTTTACATTTCATAAATCTACCTCCCCCCTTTTTAAGACTGGAGCTTGGGTTGGCCTAGAATATTATGTAGCCAAGGATGACCCCAAACTTCAGAATTTCCTTCCTCTAACCACCCATATGCTTACAGATGTCTGACACCACATCTGGTTTATGCAATGCTGGGACTGAACCCAAGACTTTGTGCATGCTGTGCAATACTCTATGAACTAAATCAAATCCCAGCCCCTAACCTTTTAAATTATACAGTTTGGCAATTTTTAGTGTGTTCATGAGATTATGAAACCATCACCACCATCTATGTCCAGCAAATTTTTTACTATTTCCCTTAATCCCAGGCTCACTAGAAATCATAATCTATTTCTGCCTGCCCTGAGAGCCACCATTGCTTCTGTCTCTGTAGTTTCACCGATTCTGTATATTACACATAAACCACACTGCAGTCTTGGCATCCGACTTCTTTACCTTAACAAAATGCTCTCATGCTTCTCTATCATTACACCACAAATCAGTATTTCTTTTTTATGGATGAATAGTATTCCATAATATAAGTAAATCACATTTTCTATCTTAAGAACTGATATACATATGGGCTGTTTCTACTTTTTTGGCTATTTTGAACCATGTTATGAATATTTGTATAGAAATATGTCCTTCTTCTTGATCATTCACCTAGGGCTAACCCTGCTCAGCCACATTGTAACTGCCTTTGGAGTCAGTAGTAGTTGGACGGCCCATGACACTGTGTAACACTGCTACTCTCCTTCTTGTTTGCCAACACTTGTCTGTCTTTGTGGGGAGCTATTCTTGTGGGTGTGAGGTGTTATTTCACTGTACATTCCTTTCTTTAGGAACTGTAATTTTTGAGCACACTCTTGTGTGTTAGTCATGATTTGTGTCATCTTTGAAGAGATGTGGGTGTGATTTGTACCTTTGTTAGCTCCTTTGAGAATATGGTAGAAAACAATACCATACACACACTGCAGAGAGTGGATTAGGGCCTGGGGGTGTTGCTCATCTGAAAGAGTGCTTGCCCTGAATACATAAATAGTGGCTTTGATACCCAATACCCCAACCTCACATAAAAACAGGTGTGGTGACACACACTAGTAATCCTCTCAGGTGGAGGCAGGAGGATCAAGAGTTCAAGGTCAACCTCAGCTACATAGCCATGTATGTGAGGCTCTATGCTGTTTCCCAAAGTGGCCAAAACTACTTTATCCTCTGGTTCCAGTTTCTTTTTAAGTTTTATTTTGTAGGTGAGTCTCTATCTAGATTTCCCCACACCTCCCCTTCAACAGTATATATATTAGCCAAGGAACACAGAAAGGAAAAAGGGATAATGAAGTGTTGTTTCCCTTTCACTCAGTAACTAGAAGGGAAGCTCTCATTCTGGCTGTTGGCCAGCCATTCTCACTCTGCACCTTCTCTGCTTTGCCCCAAGCATGACCTACAAGAAGCAGGAACCTACTAATATCCTGCCCAGAGCCGGAAGGTTCAATAACAAGCCTTTTCATATGGTGTTTTCTAAATAAATGGGTAAACCAGCACAGCCAATCTGGTTTTTACCAGATCACTTAATATTTTTCTTCTTAAAAAAAAAAAATAATAATAAAGATAACTTCCTTCTTCCCTTTGAAGTGTGTACCAGCGGCCAGCTGAGTACACTTCCATGCAGTATTAGAGTCTTGTAAGAGCTTGAGTTGTGCCTCACAAAAGTGGCTTGAGAATGAACTGGATAACAATCATTGGTTTCTAACTTTTAAAAAGTGGAACTAAAAGTTATAGTTCTCTGTAAGGGTGAGAGTCTGGGAAATTACAGATGTGGGAAGGACATAAATTGTGCGAGAACAAGCATGCTTGGTGGTATTCACTGGAAATGCTTAAATAACCTTGATGCTTTTCGGTCTGACTGCAAACCTGGTGTCTTCTAGAGTGGAGGCAGAAAAGCCCCAGAAGCAGAAGCAGTGCTTCTCAAACAGAAGTGGAGAAGCAATGGTTCCTGCAGATAGAATGGGTCTGGGCTTTTCTACCTGCTGAACTCATAGGAGAACCCCCAACCCAGCCTCAGTGCTCAGTGGCTTGTCTCCTTTGGTCAAAATGTAAGTGGTAGCAAAGGCCTTCAATCCCAGCACTCGGCAACGGCAGCGGCGCAGCGAGGCAGCGAGGCAGCGAGGCAGCGAGGTAGAAAGGCAGAGAGAGAGGCAGAGAAGCAGAGAGGCAGAGAGGCAGAGAGGCAGAAAGGCAGAAAGGCAGAGGCGCAGAGGCAGAGAGGCAGAGGCAAAGAGGCAGAGAGGCAGAGAGGCAGAGAGGCAGAGGCGCAGAGGCAGAGAGGCAGAGGCAGAGAGGCAGAGGCAGAGGCAGAGAGGCAGAGAGGCAGAGGCAGAGGCAGAGGCAGGAAGATCTCTGTAAGTTCCTGGCCAGTCCACTCTACAAAGTGAGTTCCAGGCGAGCCAAAGGTACATGGTGAGACCCTGTCTCCAAAAACCAAAACAGTAAATATAGGCAAGGTGCTCTTCTCTGAGTGCGCCTTACATCTTCATGTGTTAGACTGCCATCCTCACTGTGAGGTAGTAAAGAGGGTGGAAACTTCAGGGACTATGGTATTTGGGGACAGACTTCTGGGAGGTAATTAGGATTGAATGAGGTCTTTAGAATGGAGACTCCGTGACTTGATCTTGGTCCCTAAGACTGAATTCTGTCACACACACACACACACACACACACACACACACACACACACACACACACACACAGGTTCTCTGGTTCTTGCCATATGATGCTCTGGCCTGCATCAGGACCCTTCCCCAAAAAAGGCCTACCAGAACAGTGGGCCTAAGTAAACCTTTTCTTCTTTATCACTACATTGACTTAGGTATTCTATCAATGAACAACAGACTATTATGTATTATATAACTATACAGCAAAGACATTTAGTATTTAACTTACTTGATATCTTTTTTTTTTTTTTTTTTTTCGAGACAGGGTTTCTCTGTATAGCCCTGGCTGTTCTAGAACTCACTTTGTAGACCAGGCTGGCCTCGAACTCAGAAATCTGGTGTACGCCACCATGCCCGGCTCTTATTTGATATCTTAAACACTATGGGGCTCCTTAATAACAATAGCAATAATGTAAAACAAAGGCAAGTCTCCCTTCCTCAAATACTTTCTGGACTCTAAAGATACTAAGACAGAAACAGAATGGTAATTCACAGGAAACATTGTCTAGAAGAGACCTTAGATAATTTCTTTCAAGAACAATTTATTCCTTTCCTGGCTCCCCTGTGCCAGACACATTATTCAAGCCACTAGTGATGCCCTGGTGAATGGCAAAACCTTCATGTCACAGAGTAAACACAGACATCAGCAGTAACAGGCATGAGGCAGGCCGTGTTGAAAGAGTGAGTCCTTCCCGTGAGGGGTTCTAAGTAGGCCCAGCCAGCCAGAAAGCTGGGGAGAGCATGAACAGCAGAGGGAAGGGCAGGTGCAAGGGCAGCTGCCTTGCTGCAACACCTGAAGGGATGCAGCCTAAAGACTTGAAAGTGATGAAGAAAAACTTGGTAGTCAGGAGTTTGTAAGTTCCCATGTAGTCATTTCAGCACAGAACTGAGGAGGGAAGCTGGAAGAATGCTTCATGCAAAGGAGATAGTTTCAGTGTAGAAGACCTCATGGAAATACGTTTGAGTAGACATATAGTGCTGAGACATTCTGATCATGGTTCTGGTTCCCCATCTTAACTTACTTTTAAAAAAATGACCATTTTAAGCAGAGAATAGGAAAATAAGCTATTTCCATAAGCTCACACTAATTTGTTCTGGGGATTCTGCTCCGATTACTTCCCCTAGGCTATATTCTTTCTTGATGCTGATGTATCCTTTTGCAAATGCTTGTCATACTTCATACTTCAGTAAACATCTCTTTAAATATTTAAAGCCAACCTTTGATCAGCTGGACCCCCTCTCATTCGTGAACAAGCTTCTACTAAACAGCAAATCCTTTACCCAGATCCCAACCTCTCTCCATTCCTTCCTTCTCCCCAGAAGGCCTCCGGGCGAGCAGACTCTGGCCAGATCTGCTGACTCATGGCCAGGCTGCTGACTCATGAGGATGGGGACCTGAGAAGCCCCCATTCCACAGTCACTTCTTTTTTTTTTTTTTTTTTTTTCTTTTCGAGACAGGGTTTCTCTGTATAGCTCTGGCTGTCCTGGAACTCAATTTGTAGACCAGGCTGGCCCCGAACTCAGAAATCCGCCTGCCTCTGCCTCCCGAGTGCTGGGATTAAAGTAGTGCGCCACAGTCACTTCTAAAAATCCATTTAACAGTGACTTCACAAAATGTATCCCTTTCATCCTTAAGATAAAACATTCTGGGTAAAAAAAAACCATTGTTCTCTGGACTTTGAGTGCAGGGACAGCCTGCAGACATCCTGAGGTTACTTCATATACTGAACTAGGCCCACTTCAAAACTCCAGTAGGGGTCATCTTTAAAAAATCATTCTATTTTAGTTATTGGGGGGGGGGGTTGAGATGGGGTTTCTCTGTGTAGCTCTGGCTTTCCTGGAATTTTCTCAGTAGACCAGGCTGGCCTTGAGCTGAGAGAGATCCCCCTGCCTCCGCGTCTCAAGTGTTGGGATTAAAGGCGTGCACCACCACTGCCCGGCTCCTAATAGGGATCAATAGGGATCATTTCCGGATCAGCTGAGAACTCTTGGGATGGATCCACAGACTGCAGATGACAGCAAAGTGGGTCATTACTTATGGGTCATCAAATCTACTTGTTTCTAGACATCTTTATATAAGATCCCTAAATTGTCTTTTACTCAGTAATATTTTAAAACATTTTTTACTTATTGTAACTTTTTTGGGGACAAAGGACAGTCTTGCTAGGTTGCTCGGGTTGGCCTTGATATCCTGGGTTAAACTTCTGGCTCTTCCCTTAGCCTCTGTTAACTGGGACTTGCAGGTATATACCACTTATTTGGGCCATTACTATAGTGTTCTAATGTGCTATCCTCAATATTATTTAAGCTAGTGGCTCCATTGTTATAAAGTTATGCTCACAGCTTTAGCAAAGCAATGTGTGTGATGAATGGATTTTCTCAGGTGACCAACTAGGGGACTGGCTCAAACTTTTAGGTGATGCGCTGCCCTTTAATAAGCCCTTCATTTGCTTACTTCAGACTCAGAAAAAGCAAAATTTATCAAGATTTAGTCACTTCCCAATAAAAGCTAAGTCTCTGGATTTATTTAATAAGCTCAAAACCCCGAACCCTGAAGTTCTGTTGACTTCTGAAACTTGGATGGTCTGCCACACTGGCAAAAAGCTTTACTTCAGTTCCTGCATGCATAGGGTATATTGGCTCACACACACATAAATCAACAGATTTTTTTTTAAAAAAAACATTGTCAGATATTTCAACATGCAGGAATGTTTGGAGCACTGCTCCATCAGTCAAAAGTCTGCCTTGCTGGAATAGACAAAACTCCACCATCTTAGAATGTCTTCTAGGTTTTTAGACTTCTTTATTTTTTATGTGTAGTGTTTTGCTTATAAGTGCAAATTATCTGTCAATCACATTCACATCAGAAGGAGGAAACAGGTCCCCTGGAATGAATGAATCAATCTATCTATCTATCTATCTATCTATCTATCTATCTATCTTCCTTTCCTTTTTCCTTTCCTTTCCTTTCTCCTTTCCTTTTTCCTTTCCTTTCCTTTCCTTTCCTTTCCTTTCCTTTCCTTTCCTTTCCTTTCCTTCCTCCCTCTTTCCATTCCTAAAAGACAGCCCAGTAGGTAATGGTACCTAATGCCAAAACTTATGATAGGAGTTCAATCTCTGGACTTTATGGGGTGAAAGAAGAAACTGAGTCTTGCAAGCACTTCTCTGGCTTCCACAACTCTCATAAACAAACAAACAAACAAACAAACATTTAAAAAGTAAAACCATGTAAATCCCAGTACTTGAGAGGTAGAAGTAGGAGGATCATGAATTCAAGGTCACCCTTGGCTCCATACCAAGCCTGAGGTACATGCGACAGTGTCTCAAAAACAACAACAAACCCTAACAACTTAGCACCAAACACCAAAACACTGGTTATGTGTATGTTACAACACCAGTGCTGTATAGTGAAAAGCGATTTGTGACTACACTGATACATGAAGTCATACAAACCTACATTTACCCTCAAGTCTGGCTGGGGACCTTTAGCAACTTTAATGTGCCTCTTTTTTCATTTACAAAATCATATTAGGAATCATATCTATCCACTAGAATTGCCTTGAGTACCAGGTAAACACCTAGGCAGAGAGTTGGAGAGATGGCTCAGCAGTTAGAGCACCTGCTGCTCTTCTAGGAGGATTGGAGTTCAGCATCCACAATGAGCAGCTCGTATATGTAACTCAAGTTCCAGGAACTCTGATGCCTTCATCAAGAACAAACACACACACACACACATACACACACACACACACACACAAATGGACTACAGAATAAGCCAGTTACAGCCTAGACTACATAGCAAAGCCATGTGGAGTAGGGGTTGAAAGGTTTAATACTGGAGAATGAGGACTCCATTTGGGAATGAAGAGTGGATCCACTTAATGTTGCAGCCTTCTAATCCTAAGAGAGATGGTGCATCTCACAGTAGTATCCTTTCAGGTTTAAGGGTCTCAGAGCTATCCCACCATCATGGAGGTGGAGACACAGCTGGCAGCGACAGGATACAAGACCCCTTTAGTTGGAATGGGTAGACATTACACACCCAAGACAAGTGAACACTCTGCCGGATGTAGCCCAGCATGCATTTCTGTAGGCTTTTGAAAGAGAGACCAGTGGTTTTGACCTTTATGAACCTGACAGGAGGAGTCCAAAGAGATGCCCCTGAGAGCCACTACTACACTGTCTGCATCCCTGGGCAGTCTGCCCACAATCTAACCTCCTAGAGGATAAGTGCAGGCTACGGGTTATTAACCTCACCCCAGAATCCAATACTGTTTAAGATGGTGCTTCTCAGGCTGACTGTAAATCAGAAGGCTGTGAATTTCCTTCCTTTGTATTTTCCTTCAGTAAAGACAGCTGAGCCCTAAACCCAGAGGTTCTGGCTCAGTAGATCAGAAGCAAAGCCTTGACAGTTTAAAGTGCTTCGTGTATGACCACATTATGTGGCCAGGTTTTGCAGGAACTATTTTAGTGGGGCCTGTAGTCACTACATGTATCCAAACCCCAGCTGAGATACCGTTGACCCCTAAAGTTTGAGAAGTCATGAGGATGTTCCTGAGACAGTGTGTCTGAAGCAACCATGATCATGATGCTATGAAGGTTAGGGTGTGGCTGTGGAGACAGCCTCTCAGAAATGTCTAAACCTGAGGCAGAGTGACAATGGTAGTGGCGGCCTCCCCAGCTCACCTTTCCTGTAAAGGGTTTTAGGGTTTGTTTGTTTGCTTGTTGTTGTTGTTGTAGTTTGTTTTCTTTTCCCATGAGAAACCCTTAAAAGAAAAATCACGTCCAGTGCTAACGGGTTAAGGCTCGAACTAAGAATCTGCCATCACTGTTATGATTCAGCACACATTGCAGGGGTTTCCGGTTCCTTTTTTTAAAAAAAGAAACTTAGGCACTCTAAGAAAACAAATGAGTCCTCCTGGCCCATCTGTGAGAGGCGTAGTGCTTTTCCTCAAGGGTCAGCCTGAGGCACTGCCTGGTCTGCGGTGCACCAAGGGTGATGCTGCTCAGTGTCTACAGGAGAGGCACGCGCAGGGTGTGCGTGCACTGCAGGTACAAATGACTGAAGGGTCCCTCTGTGGAAGAAGGTCTTTGAGAAAATTCGAAGCCTATCTAGCAGCTCGTGGAGCCCTACCCCCACTTTATGCAAAGCACTTGTCTCGGTGAGATTAGAGGATTAGGTGCTCTGTTAGGTGAAGAAGAGTGCAGAGAGGCCTGATACTTAGAAGGTAGCCATACTTAACAAAGTAAACTAAGATGAAAGGGACTCTTTCTGAGCTGCCATCACTTTCATGACAATTCAACATCAATGGAAACCAGCAGGTGCAAACATCCTTATCTGGGTTCGTGGCAAAGGAGACCAGGACCCCAGGGTGAAAAGGCTTTGCCTCTTGTTTACAGAATTTTAAAGGGCCATGTAAGGTCAATGGGGCTATCTCAGAGCATTAAGCACACTTATTAGGATTCAGCCACAGTGCAGCACATCTCAACTCACTGACTCATGAATCTGAATTCTAAAATTACCTGACCAGTTATGACTGGCCAAGGGCATGTGTAAGATCTAACCAGCTCTTCCATACTGCTTTGTATTTTTCCTAGACTGTTCCATTCCACAACCTTCAGAGTTGAAATATCTGAGCCACATATATGATCTGATGTTAGATTGTTTTGGGGAAAATCAACACATCAGCAGCAGGGCGGTGGTGGTGCACACCTTTAATCCCAGCACTCGGGAGGCAGAGGCAGGCGGATTTCTGAGTTCGAGGCCAGCCTGGTCTACAGAGTGAGTTTCAGGACAGCCAGGGCTATACAGAGAAACCCTGTCTCGAAAAACCAAAAAAAAAAAAAAAAAAAAAGAATCAGCAGCAGCAGCCTTGGCAAGCAAGTGTACCCCTCCACAAACGATACCTAACTGTCAAATCTGACATGTTGCTTCTGTCCCACCTCACTCCTCTCCAGCACCAGCCTCTAAGCTCTGCCACTTCCACTTACAAGAGATGACAGGGCTTGGGGGATGGACTGGTTCTTTGTCCCTGGTTAGTGTCTGAGAGTCTGTGGTTTTGATTCCAGGTCATCCCTCCTTTCATTTTATTCTTTGCTTTTGCTTTTTGTTCATTTCTTTCCTCCAGAACCTTAACTTTCAACAGTTAAATTATCAGTGCTTGAGAGATAAAAAGGGCATCTCTCATCCAGATGGGCCGGCCACTCAAAGACTTCAATGAAGGGTGGTTATCTCTCAGGCCACAGGAAACAGGACTGTTCTGAATAATCACTTAGCTAAGATATGCAAAACACTTAGAAGAATGACCTCCAACCAGTGCATATTCAATAAGTGTAAGCCATTAGCACTACTCTTAGCAAGCATCCTACTGTGACCTTTCCAGGCTTCTAGGAGTTTTCTCCTTTTCCTCTTAACATTTTAACTAGTTCTTTTCAGTGCAGCAATGACACTCAATTGTTCTTCCCTTTAAGAAATATTCTCAAGTTTTGTCAAAACCCCAGCAACATTGGATGTACTCAGACACTTTATCTTTCAGTAAAGCTTTTATCCACCCTTCATGAGAAATTACCCCATTGTTGCTGTGGAGAAACTGGCAATCCATTGTAGACAGTAAGTTTTCTCTCTCTCACTTTCGAAGTACTGGGGGTGGAAGCCAGCGACTGTACATAGTAGGAAAGCACTCTAAAACTGTACATAGTAGGAAAGCACTCTAAAACTGTACATAGTAGGAAGGCACTCTAAAACTGTACATAGTAGGAAGGCACTCTAAAACTGTACATAGTAGGAAGGCACTCTAAAACTGAGCCACAGACCCCAAACCCCTTCCTTCTTGACTCTTGAGTAACAGCTAAGGAACCTTTTGTCCTCTGCTAGAGACTCCCAGGTAGCTGTGCCCCATGGCTTTTATGGAAGCTATTTTTCTCTTTTGGGGGGTTGACTATGATATTTCAACCTGAGGATTCTTGTCATATCAATTCTGGAAAAAATGTAACCATTTGTTCTTCATCCTAACTCTGAAGTGTTTAGATTCTAATTAGATAACTGTTCTCTATACTCCATCACTAAATGTTGCAGCTCAGATTTTCCAAGTCTATGTTGTGTTTTGGAGATTTTTCTTTTCCTCTTTTGAGCTAGGGTCTCATGTAGCCCAGACTAACTTCAAATTCTCAGGTAGGTAAAGCTGATCGTGCACTTTGGATTCTTCTGTTTGGGAATTCTGCATTGTGCTGGACATCCCAGGATGGCCTGAAATCCATCACATAGCCTAGGCTGACCTTGAACTCGATATAGCCACTCTGTCTCCAGTTTTGGAAATTTTTCTTACACATATTTTCCAGCTCACAAATTTTATTTTTACCCGTGTCTGATATTTTATTAACACATTCACTGCTTTTTTAATTTAAAAATTATTTTATCTTTGATTGTGTGTGTGCATGTGTTTCTGTGAATGTACTTGTGCACATGCATACAGGTGCCTGTGGAAGCCAGAAATGGACTATGGATCCCCTGGAGCTGGAATTCAGGCAGATGTGAGCTGTCTGATGTGGGTGCTGGGAACCGAACTCCAATCCTCTGCAAGAGCAGCAAGTGCTCCTAACTACTGAGCAGTCTCTCCAGCCTCCTCACTCCCACACACTAGTATCAGTAATTTATAAGGGAAATTTGGGCTGCAGAGATGCCTCAGCAGTTAAGAGCATTAGCTGTTCTTCAAAAGAACCGGGATCTAGATCCCAACATCTATATGGTGGCTAACCACCTGTAACTCTAGTTCCAGAGAATCTGATACTTTCTTCTGGCCTTCTCTCACTGTCAGAAAATGGTCTGAGAAAGAAGTTGTGTGAAGAGAATTCTGAGTGCTTGTGAGAAAACTTCAACAAAGCAAGGTAAGAGTTGTAATGTGGAGGGCCTCAGCCTTACAGGCGCGGACAGCTCCTACTATGGGCCTTGCTGCCGTGCCTTAAAGATGGCACCGATCGCCTCAGCCTTAATGACGTGGACAGCTCCTAATATGGCATAAGGCTGTGTCAGCAGTGGCATGATCTGATGCCCAACTTTACCTAGCGTATTAGCAGGAGCCATGTGGCATCCTGCTATAGGCCAGGACAGGGTTTATATGGCCGCTCCCATTGGGGTTGGGAGCCATTTTGCCGTTTTTTCACAAGCTGTAACTTCATCAAGTATCCTAAGTAAACCTCCTCGAGAAGGAACCTGGTTGTTCTGCGTCTAATTCCTGCTGGTCGGGGTAGGCTCAGAATATTGTAAGAACTCAGTTTCTTCAAAAACATGAAACTGTTCTTAGATTATGCTTTCATGCCTCTTTCCAGGTGTAGCAGACAGGAATGAGTTTACATCAGATTATTCACTACAGATGACTGTTATTTGTTTATATGCTGTTGTGGAAAAAAAGTTTCTGTCATGTGTGTGTGTATGTGTGTGCAGCTTGCCTGTCACATGAGGCCTGCTCTTGTGACTGCACATTTTACTCATGTGACTCCTCTTGATCCTGAGTACAGCTGGCTGTGGCATAAACTTCAGTGCTCTTCATTTACTGGCTCTGTTCTCCCAGGTCCCACTGCCTCTAGAGCAGTAAATAGTATACAGGTGTTTATGTAGGAAAAACACCCATATACATAAAATAAAGATAAAGCTTGGAAAATTTTCTCTTTCCTGTCAGAACTGCTTCTGTGCTGCTGCTGGGAGTCTATTTATGGATATCCTATCCTGCTCCCTTGGTTCATCTGTCCATCTTTTAACTAAACCTCACTGTTTGGCTGGTTTTTTGAGACAGAGAACTCACTCTATAGACCAAGGTGGCCCCTGGAACTCATGGAGATCCACATGCCTCTGCCTTCCAAGTGCTAGGATTAAGGGAGTGTGGCTAAATCTCACTTTCTTTATTACTAGAGCTTTATAGTAGGCCTTGGTTTTACCTAGGGTGTCATTTGCCAATTATGTTCTTTCTCAAGACTATTATAGTTACTTTGGGTCCTTTAGTTTTCTAGACATATTTTTTAAAGTGAGTTTGCCAGTTTAACAATAAACAGAAGCCCATTGAGCATGGCGGAGCAGCATATGTCTACAATCCTAGCACAGGGGTGGCAGAGGCAGGAGGACCCCAAAGTTCTAAGCTAGGCTAGTCTACACAGTGAGGTAGAAGCCAGCTAGGGTTCCAACCCCAACCCAGCCCAGACCAAGTAAGTATCTGTTGGGCCTCTGACTGGTACTCTCTGTAAGTCAGTTTGAAGATACATCCTAATGTAAACACCAAGTCTTCAGTTAATAACATGGTGCACCTCCAATTTACTTAGGCTCTCCATAATTACTCTTAGCAAGGGTTTATAGCTTTCAGTGTTGAATTCCTCCCATTTCTATTGTTAGTCTTCTTGCTGGTGGTTACTGAAGACTGAATCTAGGGCTAGGCAAGCACATTATCATTGGGCTGCACGTTCTCTGTGCTCTCTATGCTTTTCATCTTGCTGCATGCTATAAGCTGACTTGGATTCAGTCTTTAACAACCACACTATCCAGTAGTTTCTGTGTAGGTATTGTTCAGGGAGAGGAAGTCTGTCCTGGAATATGTAGGGAGATTTTTTACAAATGGCGCTGTTCTCGATCAAATGCCTCTTCTACATCTACTAGTATGATTTTACAAAGTGTTCTTTAAATTGTTAAACACACTGATTTATTTAATATAGTACATAAATTTGCATTGCTTGATACATTAAATTGATTATGGTGTACTAGCCTTTTCACATATTTTTTTTTTTACCTCCTGTAAACATGACAGATTCAACAGTAAAGCCATCAGGACATGGAGTTTTCCTTGTGGGAAATTAGTTATAAATTCAATTTCTATAACAACCATTTAACTGATTTTCTTTTTATTGCTAACTTATATGTCAATTTTTTTATGTCTTTCAAGAAATATGCATATTGCATTGGGGTTAACCTTTTTGCTTTTTTTTTTTTTTTTTGGAGACAGGATTGAAATGTATAGCCCTGACTGTCCTTGAATTTGCTTTGTAGACCAGGCTGGCTTCAACCTCAGAGATCTACCCACTTCTGCTTCCTGAGTGCTGGCATTAAAGGCATTTAATATATCTTTCTGGGTTATTAATTTCATTGAAGTTAATATTTCATCTCATACTTTCAATTTCTGTAATATCTGTAGTGATGTCCCTTCTCATTCCTGATAGTGATAATTTGTACTGTCTCTCCTTTTTCTTTGATCTACTGATTGTTAGGAGTTTACACTAAATGTATTGATATTTTTAAAGAACTAAATTGTTTGACTTTCTCTTCTTGATTTGTGTTTCAAAAAGAACGTTGCAGATAAAATTAAAGGTTCCTTCATTCTCTTCCCTACATACACCCCTACCTTCTATTCCCCAGGAACCCTCTCTCCTGAGGGTCACAATTACTATTCTACATAATATGTATACTCAAATACTGCTACTTTCTGATACTCTCCTGAGATCCTCCGTTCACTTACCATGTTTCCTGCCTCTGCAGCTAGGCGGGCAGCATAGCGGGCTATAAGCCGGTGTTCCTCATCCAGTCGGCTAGGACTGTCCAGCACACTGTCAAGGAGATAAAATTCAACAGGTGTCTATGAGACATCCTAATTCTTGTCTGATCCTCAGAGAGAAAGGCTTGTAACTAAGAATGTTAAGAACAACATGCAGAGGCCTGAGTCACAGACCAACAGTCTTCTGAGACAAGAGGATTTCAGGACACACGGAGGCTACACATACCATCTCTATGCATCTGCATCAGCAAAGGAGCAGTGCCTTTTTGAAAGAAGGGGAAGAAAAGACATCCTACAAAAAGCCTAGCACTGTACAGTGCTAGGTCTGGAACTAAAAGAAGACTTAAAAAAAATATGGGATCATGAAAAAAAGAGGACTAAGAAAAAGTGTACTTAACACTGGATGAAGGAAATGGGGATCCCAGCCAGGGTTGGCCAAGCAAAACTCTCAAGCTGGAAAGAGCTCCTAGTATTAGATATTCCTGTTTAACACTCCCTTTCTCTTCTCTTAAAATGTTCATTTCACAAATGGGCACAGTTTGGAGTGAACTAGTCTATTATTATTATTATTATTATTATTATTATTATTATTGAGATGAGTTATTTTTGTATTTCTCACACTGAGCTCCCAATTCTCCTGCCTCAGTCTCTCCAGAACAGGGATTGTGAGTGAGTGCTACTGTGTGCTGCCTCACCCATTATTATAAACATGTAAGGATTTATGCAGATGAGATGCTGGATAAAATCATACCCAACAAAAGATCAGCTCCACAAATATAGCTGGCTTTTATTTTTTTATTTTTATTTTTTGAGTCAGGCTCTCATTCTGCAGCCCAAGGTTGTCTTGAATTCACAGAAAGCCTCCTTGCCTCTGCCTCCCAAGGGCTGGGATTACAGACGTGAGCCACCATGCCCACTAAGATGCTTTAGGGACTCAGGGATGATGATGACCTCATCAGAATGTGAGAAGCTAAGTCAAGAACATCTTAAGTTCCAGGTGTGCCTGAACCACAAAATGAGTCCAAGGACAGCTTGGGTAATTTGTTTCAAAATGAAAAGTAAAAAGGTCTAGGGCTATTGCTCAGTGGCAATGTAGTTGCCTAGCATGTCTGAAGCCCTTAGAGCAATCCTTAGTGCCACAGAATAAAACATCAACAACAACAAATTACTGGTTTGTTATTTAAGTAATGTCCAGTCAAACAGTCCTTTCCTAGTGCTTTTATTTTTATGTGGTATGTGTGTATGCATGTGTGTTAGAGGCTACAATGGCGTGCCAGAGGAGATTAGTGGACAACTCAGGAACTAGTTCTTTTCCTTCTACTCCCTGGGTTATCCTGCTCATTTCCAAGGTCCTTTACTTGCAGAGCCATCTCTCGGGCCTCAACCATCCTTTCATATGTATATTTTCCTCAAGGACAACTGCTGAAGGAGAGAACATAAAAGCCATGTCCTTTCTGAGCATATTCCTGCTTTGGGGGTTCAGGCTTCTCAGGGGTGTACGGACTCTTCTGGTGTCACCAGCAGGGATTGTACCTCTCTTCAGAGACTGTCTAATTCCATGCTGAGGTAAGTGCCAGGCTTGGCCAGGCTCCTTCCCTTGTGAAAGCCAATGCTTTGGCAATTAACTCTGACAATCACAGCTGGCAGCTGTTCAAATACACCATACAAGCAGAACTTCTCCGGCTGGCAAGCCCAGGAACCAGATCTCACCCCCTCCCTCAGAGCAGCCTTGGCTGCGCTCCCGGTGCTGCGGCTCTACTGACTAACCGTGTGCAGTGTTGCAGACGAGCCACATAGGAGGCTATCAGCGCATGCTCATCGGCCAAGAGATTGGGCATGTCTTGGCTATACTGTAACCTGGGAACGATGGAAGCAAAGACAGCAAGCATAACACAAGTACAGAAGAAAAAATAAACATGGATTAAAATCAGCAAACTTAAAAGTAAAACAAACAAATCATAATAAAGAAAAGGGAAAACCACAATGCGTAATGGAGTATGGTCTTAGGTCATAGAGATCGGCACCCCTGACACACAGCAGTCTTTTTTCTCTTTGGTTGACTGAAACTTGTCCTGAATGGAGAATCCTGTTCTGTCCAGGTTGTGGACTCTAACATAGAATTACTTTTCAGGAAAAGCCCTCTGGCAGAAAACAAATAAACAACAAAACTGAGCATAATCTATTTATTACTGAGTGACACCCTAATAGTATGCTTTTATGGCTTCTTTCTACACTTAAGAATTTCCAGTTACTACACACTACCTGCCAGGTATCTCTATTTCTACTGAGATGCAAGTTCTCATAGAACCAGCACTTGGATGAACTCGATAAAACTGCATCTAATAGTAAAACAGAACAGTGAGGCTCTCTCTTGCGGATATATGGAAGCTCCATAGCATATGAGTTTAAAAAAAACTAGAGCAACATCTTTTAGCTCTGGAAATGACAACATTGCAGAGTCATCTCGTTAAGCTAGTAATCTAGTCACTACCACTTAATCACTGTAGCTGTCTTCAGACACACCAGAAGAGGGCATCAGATCCCATTACAGGTGGTTGTGAGTCACCATGTGGTTGCTGGGAATTAAACTCAGGATCTCTGGAAGAGCAGTCAGTGCTCTTAACCACTGAGCCATCTCTCCAGCCCCAAATTTATTTTTTATAATCACTTTCATTCAGTTTTGTGTGTGTGTGTGTGTGTGTGTGTGAAGGTCTTACTATGTAGCCCTGGATGGTCTAGAACTCAAGAGATCCACCAACCTCTGCCTCTGAGATTACAAGTGTGTGGCATCACACCTGGATATTTCTAGCATTTATAAAAATATTTTATTTTAAATTATACATAAATATGTGTGTAGGTATGGGTTTGTGCATGTCAGTGTAGTATCTCAGAAGGCCAAAGAGGGTATTGAAGCTCCTGGAGCTAGACTTACAGCTGTTAGCTAACTAATGTGGGTTAGTTGGTCCCCCAGGTTCCAGGGGAGTCTTCTGTGAGCATATTAGGATTACAAATATGTACCATTCTATCTACCAGAGAAACCTGTGCAGGAGTGCTTTCACCCACTGAGCTATCTTCTTGGCCCTGAACTTCTTCTTTTTAAAAGGACTGAAAGAGAAATGTCCCCTAAGGTCTCAGGCATTTGAGTACTTGGTCCCCAGTTGGTGGTGATGTTTGGTGAGGTTTAGGTGATGCTGCTGAAGAAAATATGTCACCAGGGATAGGCTTCAGTATTAAAAGCCTCCCACCACTTCCACTTTGTTCTCTATGTTCCAGGCCTGCATTTGAAAGCAAGTGTTCTCAACTTCTCTATGCCTGCTGCCTACTGCGCTGTCTTTCTATCATGATGGGTTCCTAACCCTCTGGAAATATAAGCTAAAAACGAACCAACAAGAACAGTAAGAACAAACAAACCCTAAAGCACTCTTATATAATAAGTTGCCTTGGCTATGTCATTTTATCACAGTAACAGCAAAGTCACTAACACAGTGTCTCTGTAGATATGTGTAGATGTGTGTGAGAGCACATGTGTGTAAGGTCAGAGGACAACCTGCGTGAGTTGGTTCTCTCCTTCCACTATGTGGGTCCCAGAGATGGAACTGGATATCAGAATTGGTGGCCTGAGCCTTTACCCTGCTGAGCCACCTCAATGGCCCTGCTATTGAGTTTTTCAGACATGGTGGTCTCATACATCTCATGCTGGTCTCAAACTTCATTTATGGCTGTGCCTGGTGCTGAACTCACCTGCACTCCCTCAGACAGGGTTTCTCTGTATAACTATGGCTGTCCTGGAGTTCACTATGTAGACCAGGCTGACCTCGAACTTGAAATCAGCCTGCCTCTGACTCCCAATGCTAGCATTAAAGGTGTGTGCCACCATGCCATGCTGGTGTTGAACCCTCAATCACCCCAAATGCTGGGATTACAAGCATGTGCCAACATATTCTTCCACAATTACTTCTTTAGAACTAATTAATTACCGACAGCAACCAAACCAGCTTCTATTCTAGTGGAGGAGGTGAAGAGTAATCATCTTCAAAATGTATTTATTTTGTGCATGCACCCACATGTGTAGGCATAAGTGTGCCATAGTGAGTGTGGATGACAGAGGTCAACTCTGTGGCACTGGTTCTCTCCTCCAACCATGTGGGTTCTGAGGTGGAACTCAAGTCCTCAGGCTTGGCAGCAAGCACATCTACTCACTGAGCCATCTCACCAGCCCAAGAGTAATAATTTTACAACATAATCAAATAATAATGATGAATACTGTGTAGAAAAAATTAGAATATGAAATGGATGGAAAGTTTCAGAGTTTTTAGATTAGATGGTGACATTACGACAGAATTTAAGACAATGATGTCTTTCAACTCCTTAATTTCTATTCAAAATGCTACACATTTAGAGGACTGACCTCCAACGAAGGCTAAAAGCATCAAGCAACTTCTAATGGAGGGCAGTATTCATGCCTACTCTCTGCCCCCATGGAAGCAGTGCTCCCGATAACTAAGACCGGCTGCTTGGATCCAGTGTCTCTGTCCCCTACTCTGAGGGAGTCCAGCCACTCAGCCGTGCTCAGCTTCTTATTACTCAGCTCACGGAGGCCCTGAAGAAGGTGTAAGAGATTCAGTGCTGTACCTTTGGGTTTTCCCCCTGCAATCATCAGAAGACACTGTTAACAAAATAGATGTGAAGGCCTCTGTAACCTGCTGTATTGAGAGGTCATTATCTCCTGTGTTGAACTCAACAATGAGCCACAACAGACTGCTTTCCAAAGCACTGTTCCTTGGCTATGATGTCCCAGAGTGTAATAGGAGCAGTTTGTCTTTAGAAATGCAGCTTATCAGCTTAGCATCCTTGTTCTAAATTCGTTAAGTTAAAATGGCTGCTTTTCTCAAAAAGCCAGATAGTGAATATTTTTGGCTTTGGAGCCCAGGGGACTTTTGCTATTAATTGCTCACTTGCCATTTTAGAGGAAGCAGCTATAGACAGCATGTAGTCAAATGGACAGGGCTATATGGTAATAAAACTTTATTTACAAAATGAGGCTGTTACTTGCAGGGTGCAGTTTGCAGATGATTGTTAACTGAAACCTAGTGTGAGGCTGGACACAGTTCACTCAGCATGCCAACATCTCTGTAGGGTTTGGGAGTCTTTATGTTATATTTTCAAATTTGGGTCAATATTAAGGAAGCACAGAGCAATAATGACTGGTTGACTACTTTGCTTAAACCAACTTTGACTCCAAATATGTAGAGTCTTCAGTGCCATGGGTGAATTTAGGTGTCCCCAGAGATGCACTGTGATCATGGTGGGGACAAGAGGGTACACTCTTCCATGGTGACACAATCCAGGGACGAGAAGCTCTGGAAGTAGCATGCTCTAATTCCTGGTAACCCTCTTCAGCCAGTATCAACAGGCAAGGTGCTCCAAATCTAACAGGGCCATTCCAGGATACAACATGCTAGCTTGTGTTGTCCCTGCCAGACTTGCTGTGCAAGTCTCAGGTGCTCTTCAGTTTGGTCTAAGTTTGAAGGGACTGTGGTAAAACCTACCAGACAAAGCCATGCATAATGAATGAAGGCCAATGCATAAGACTAGAACAAAGAGCCCCATGGAGTACCTGATCTTTGTGATTAAACCATAGATCAAACTGAGAAAAAGAGCCAATATTCAGGAAACAAGGCAGCAATTGCAAGTTCAATCACAAGTCAAATGCAGTCTGGTGGGATGACTCAGAAGGAGAAGGTCCTTGCTGCTACCCTGCGACCCACCTGACAGGAGGAGGGAACAGACAATGCCTTCTCCCAAATACATAAAAACATAGTACAAATTATTGGTTTTGGGGAAGCTTGAGACAAGGTCTCTTTATATAATCTTGGCTGCCTTAGAACTCCATATGTAGACCAGACCAGCTTCAAACTCATAGGGACCCACCTGCTTCTGCCTCCTGAGTGCTGGGGTTAAAGGTGTGCACCTCCATACATACAGCTCCCTCACTGTGCCAATCTCTCTGTAGGGTTTGGGAGCTTTTTAAAAAATATTTTCAAATTTGGGTCGAGATTAGGCACCAGTTTGTTAAACTGAATGATAAAATACTATATATATATGTGAGAGAGAGAGAGAGGGAGGAAGGGGGAAGGGGAGGGAGGGAGGGAGGGAGAGACAGACAGACAGACAGACACTGACTTACTATGTAGGTCTGGTTGCCCTGTAACTCACTATGTAGATCAGGCTGGCCTCAAACTCACAAGAGACCTGCCTGCCTCTGCCTCCTGAGTGTTGGGATTAAAGGCCTCCCAGCTTCCAATAAATTATTTTTAAAAAGTCAAATGTAAAATGAAGCAGTTATGGGTATGTAGATTTAACTAGTGATTTTTTTGTTTGTTTTTTTGTTTTTTGAGACAGGGTTTCTCTGTGTGCCCTGGCTGTCCTGGAACTCACTTTGTAGACCAGGCTGGCCTTGAACTCAGAAATCCGCCTGCCTCTGCCTCCTGAGTGCTGGGATTAAAGGCATGCGCCACCACGCCCGGCATTTAACTAGTGATTTTAATTACATATAAATTATTACTCAGTAAACATCACAACAGTGATGTGGTGACTGCTCACTGGAGCTGAGCAGAGTCAGCCAGTGCTGCTCTTCACTGAGCTGAGGTGGAACAGGTGTGAGAGGGAAGGTAAGCTCAGATACATGTAGGGAGCTGAGGAATCGGGGAAGCACCCCCAGTGCTTCTAAGGGGAACTCAGGAAACTGATGTGGTTGGGGATTGGATGTGGAGTCACTAGCAGAAGGCTCACATCAGAGACCTGAAGAAACACAGCACGCAGGGGACCATGTTGTAGGAACTTAGAGCCTTGGGGAAGGCAGAGAGAGATCAGAGTACAGCAAACAATTCAGTTCCTTTGAATTTTGGGAAAGGAAAAAGCATGTTAGGTCAAATGGTATGAAGTACTCGGGGAAGACATGGCAGCAGCTGTATTCACAGTACTAACAAGCTCAGAGATCAGCAGGGAAAACCAGGTGATCCCAACAAGAAACCAGAAGGCCATTCTCTGGCTCTGGAAGGCTCTTGGGTTCAGTGAAATGTGTTTTAATACAGCAGGAGAAATCTGGCCCCTGTCAGAGGGGCTGGCGACATCCTGGGAGAGAATAATTAAAAAACAAGTACCCAGGGACTGGTGGTGACTCAGCTGCTAAGAGCGCCTGTTGCTTTTGCAGAGGACCCAGGTTCAGTTCCTAGCACCTATATGATGTCACAACCATCTATAACTCCAGTTCCAGAGAACCTGACCATCTTCTGGTCTCTGTAGTGACCAGGCATGCAGGTGGTTTAATACATGCAAGCAAAACACTCCTACATATAAAATAAACTTTAAGAATCCAAACCAAAATAAAACAAACAAACAAAAAACCCAGACCAAATATCCTGAATAACCTGTGACTTCAACAGAAAACCTGTCTGGAAATGGGACAGGAGAGGGGCACACACAGAGCAGTGGTGTAGACCTGGGAAGGTAGTAGCTGCGATCACCCTGGGTCCCTCTATGGCAACATGAACACATTCATCAGTGTGTGGCCCACACAGTCATTTCAAATACTGAGACTCCAAGCTCCATAGGGCAAAAATGGCTATAGGTCTCATCCATGACACCATAAGCAGTCCTGTGGCCAAATCAAACTTCTTTTTTCCTGTCACCAAAGGAAAACAGTGTCAATGTAGCAGTGGGGAGATGGGTTGGCAGAGTGTCCTTGTCTGGATGATTTCTCTTGCTTTTTCTTGATCTACTTTTATTTTGTACAGGGAGAGTGTGTAAGATACATGTGCACGTGTGTGTGTGTGTGTGTGTGTGTGTGTGTGTGTGTAGACCAGAGGAAGATGTCTGGTAGCCTACTCTATTATTCTCTGCCTTATTCCTTTGAGACAGGCAGTTGGTAGCCAGCAAGCTTAGTGATCTTCCTGTATGCACCCGAGCCCCCAACAATGCTGGAGTTACAGGTATAGACACAACCACACGTGGATCTCTGACAAGACTGTTGGGGTCCTAACATAGGTCCTCATGGGTGCACAGCAAGAGCTATTACACACCAAGCCCCAAGCCACCTCCCCAACCCTGATTTTTCTTAAAGAACCCAAACATTCAGAAAGGCAAAGGAGTTAAAGAAAAACAGTTCTTTGATTCGTTGTCTCTGGGCTCTCACTGTAATATAAGGCAATGAGGGGAAAAGATGCTGTCCAAGGAGAACCCATGGAGACAGACAAATGGACCAAATGACTGGATGGGTCTTCTGCATTGGCCAGGCCACAGAGGGAACCCCTCACTGAGGATGAGGCACTGTTATCCCAGTCACTAAGTGACTTCTACCTCACACTGAACACAGCAAGCACTTTCACAAATGAAAATCACAACAATGCAAAACCAAAACCAAAAAATCTTTCTTTTCTGCATGTACCAGCCGTATGCAGCTGTTTTAAATGCTAATTAATTAAAATGAAATAAAAGTCATCTTCCATGTCATATTAAGCACATTCTAAGTTGTTAAGAGCCACATGTGACTAGTGGCTGCTGAACAGTGAGCATAAAGACTGAAGGATGGCTAGCGTGGGAATGATGTTATCACAAACCAGAGGAAACTTGCCACTGCAAGGTTCTTTTTAGGATGGCAACATCATCAGACTTAAATGTCAGGAAAAAAAAATCCCTCTGATTGGAAAGAAAATGACTAAGTTGGACTTGAGGTGAGGACAGACGCTCCCTGAGAAGATAAGTGGGGCCCCAGCTCTGACTCTGAATATGCTTCACTAGATTAAGCAAGCTGCAATGTTTGAATAGCTTGCTATTAAAACCAGGGACATATCCCTGGGCCAGCATAGGTAGGTCTAAGCTGGATAAGAGCAACTCAGCACCTCTATAGGACTTTCCTCTGCTGAGCAAGGTTGAGTCCCAGCACAGATGCCTGAGAGCAGCAGCCCAGAGGCAGCTCCTCAGAAACAGACAAGAGAAAAGGGGCTACAATAAAATTGTAGGAAACTGTGTGTGAGGGGGTGGGGGCTGGAAATGTAGCAGTTTGTAGAGCACTCACATGATATATGAAAAGTCCCGTGTTCATACCCTAGCACTGAATAAACTCAGCATAGGGGTGCATAGCTATAATCTCAGCACTTGAGTGGTAGAAGCTGGAAGAACAGAAGGTCAAATCATCCTTAGCTACACAGTTTGAGGCTAGCTTGGGCTACATGAGACTATCTCAAAAACCAAACCAACCAATGAATAAGAGAAAGCAAAATGCCTGGTAAGAGGGAGGAGCAAGGAGACTGTGTGTGTGTGTGTGTGTGTGTGTGTCGTCCATTGGAAGTCTGTTAGACCTTAGTATGTGCATGTCCTTTGCTGGTAGATGGAAGAATTAGGTATTAAGATACAAGCACCTCTAACTCAGCATAAGCTTGCTGGCTTCTTGTGCAAGTTTCCCTCCTGTGTTTGACCAAAATTATCTTAATGAAAGCCAGAAAGGAACACAACATATTATCTTTCCTCTTCCTCAGCTGACCAATATACAGAATCTCCAGAACCTGCCATCCATGCCCACCATCCCAGAGGCTCTCAGTTTGGATTTAACAATGAGTAGAATTTCACACCAGTTTCTTCCACACTTTGAGGCCAAAACTTGTTCAGTCCAACCAGAGGAAGGACCTGTTACTATGTTGTCAGCTGCAACTTTTCAAATTTATGTTTGTAAGTATCTGTCTGAAAATATTAAAATTGTCAGTTTTTACCAGTGAGAGATGGAATTAGTAAAATGTCCACCTTAAATCTTAAATGGAAATGGAATCTAATCCCAACCCAGAAGAGGCTGAAAACTGGCAGACTGCCCAGGCCCAGGATGGCTCTGGGTATCTGCCAACACTGAGGGCCCTTCAGTTTCTTTTGATAATGTGTTAATTTTTAATTACTATGCTTTTCTATCTTTCAAAAAAAAGACTGAAGAAAAAACCCATAATTCTTGTGTTGACATGGAGGGCTTTTCATGAAGAATGCAAACCAGCCAGTTGTTTTCCAAGACCCTCACTAATTCTTGCTTTACTTTCCTTTTTATTTTGTTTTTGTTTGTTTAAGACAGAGTTTCTCTGTGTAGCCCTGGCTGTCCTGAAACTCACTCTGTAGACCAGGCTGGCCTCGAACTCACAGAGATCTGCCTGCCCCTGCCTCCTAAGTGCTGGGATTAAAGGCATGTTTAAGGTTTTGTTTTGTTTTGATTTTTGAGACTAGGTTTCCTGTAAAGACTGGCCTTGAGCTCCCAGCCCTCTGCCTTTGCCTCCTGAGTGCTGAGATTACAGGTGTGTTGTGTAGCACCACACTAAGTCTAACTCAGACCTTAAAATGCATCATTTGAGAAAAAAACCTTAAAAATGCATAGTTTGGAGAGAAAAAAAAGAGTATATTATTTGGTGTCACCAAAAAACACTCAGACTTGATGTGGACCAATGGATTCAACCTGGATAGCCCCAACCTGGCACCTCTACAGGAGGCAGAAAGGGCCTAGGAAAGAAAGGCCTGAGGGCACCTATAGTTGCACAGAGAGTTACCTTATGGGAGAAAAAGCCTGGTAGCAGAAACAAGTCTTAGAAGGTGTGTGTGTGTGTGTGTGTGTATACTATGAACATAACTATGTGTGGAATAGCACCCTTTATCACTTTCTGTCCAAGGACCTTTCTTGACAATATGGCCTTATTGCTTTGATGTTGCAGATATCAAGGGCACTTCCTTGATGGGCAGTGACACATCTACGCCCCAAGAAACCTTCCTTGGATGTTTCATAAATAACAGGGTAGAAAAGCATGGCCTCTGGAGGGCCATGGCTCTGGTGTTCACAGGACTGTCTGTTCCAATGGTGTGTGTGTGTGTGTGTGTGTGTGTGTGTGTCTATCTGCCAACAGTAATAGGAAAAGTGTTGACAGCCTATGAGAGAAGGAGGTAAGTGATAGGTAGTGTCCTGTGCCGTGATCAGTGTGCATCCAGCCCTCCCTCTCTCCCGCTGCCTGGGCGGGCAGTGTGGGTTTGTACCTATGACAGGGTTGAACACCTGAGTGTTGTGGTGTGATGCCTGTGATCCTAGCACATGGGAGGCAGAGGCAGGAGATGGTAAGCTTGAAGGATAACCTGAACCACAGTGGTCAAGGCTAGCAAGTGTGAGACCTGTGTCAATACAAAAAAAAAAAAAAAAAAAAAAAAAAAAAAAAAAAAAAAAAAAAAAAAAAAAAAAAAAAAAAAAAAAAAAAAAGCAATAAAGCCTTGAAACGTGGGGGCTGGTGAGATGGCTCAGCGGGTAAGAGCACCCGACTGCTCTTCCGAAGGTGATAAGTTCAAATCCCAGCATCCACATGGTGGCTCACAACCATCCGTAACGAGATCTGGCACCCTCTTCTGGAGTGTCTGAAGACAGCTACAGTGTACTTACATATAATAAATAAAAAATAAATCTTTAAAAAAAAAAACCTTGAAACGTAAGAAGCTATATCTCATATATCACCCAAATGTACAAAACAGAATGATTCAGACTGATGACTTTTGTTGCTGTAGTCACATGAAATTTCCATAGAACTGTAAGCACTGAAATAGCCACAATTAAAGCTAAAATTTTAAAGACATTTGAAATAAAATACTAACTTTGCTCCCCACATCTATGTGGGTATAAATTAATGCAGAATAGGGCAAGAGCTGTACACCAGCTCAATCTACATTCTGAGCCTTGAGGAAAAAGCAGGCCAAGGAGGAATATATACAGTGAAGAGGAGATTAAACTTCTTGTTTTTTTTTTTTAAGTTTTCAAAGTTTTTCAAACTGTTTTAAAATTGTTTAAATCTGTTATTCTAAAGAATACAAAGAAAATAAATTGAAAAAAACTATTTAGTTGAAGGCAAAGACAAAATTTCTTTTTAGCTGTAGAAATAGCCAGAGATTTTTTAAAAATCTAAAAGTTCAATTCCCAGCCCTGATATGGCAGCTCACACCTGTCTGTAACTCCAGTTTTGTGGGATCCAGGCACCAGGCATGCATGTGGTGCATGTATCTGTGCATGCAGGCAAAATACTTATCCACAAAAAATAAAATAAATAAATCTTTTTTTAAAAAAAAGAGCAAGTGTGTATGCAAGCTCATATGCATGTGTGCATCCGTGTGCATGTGTGCTTTTGAGCAAAGGCCAGATAGCACACCCAGAGTTCCCTAGCATCTACTTATCCCTTTGAGGCATGGGCTCTTCACTGAACCTGGAGTTTAGTTCTCTAAGCTAGCCTAGACACCAGCAAGCCCCACTGGTCCTTACATCTCCACACCTCAGTGTTTGAGACTTGTAAGGGGGTGCTGGGATCCAAGCTCTGGTCCTCATGATTTTTGAAGTAGGCATGCTTAACCATTGAGCTCTCCAGCTGCCCGATTTGGGAATATTACAAAGAACAAATCCATTTAAAATAAACTTTCAGGAATATAATTTCTAGTATCTCACAAAATACCCAGAATCTTTTTCATTTAAAAAGTCATCTGTATCTTTTATTTTGGCTAATATAGCATTATTTTTGACAACTCTAGTCAAAACCATTCATATATGCATTGTCAACTACAAAAGGTAGATAAGGCTGTAGCTCAGCTGGAAGTGTACCTGGCTGGCATGCATGAGGCCCTGGCTTTGCTCTCTAGAACCACAGAGCAGGTAGTGTAGTGAAGGCACTCAAGAGGCAGATCAAGGCCAGCTGGGATACATGAAATTTTACCTCAAAAAAGTAAATTGATTAATTAAAAAAAAAAAAAGAAAGAAACCAAATTTCTTAAAATGTTCGCCCATTTTTAATACATTACACATTTCTTGTGAGATCTTGTCTGTGATTTATACTTCGGGCTGAGTTCTGAAACTGCTTTTTTTTTTTAGAGAGTAGCACTGTCCCTTTCAGGACTCCTGCCTCAGTAGCTCCAGACCTCATGTTGGTAAGACATACTGGGCACCTGGATTTCACAGATTAGAAATATAAGTCTGACAACACTCAAGAGCATGAGTTATTTCTGCTGAGCCTTGTAAAAGTAAACATACTACCTTCAACTTAGACTCCTTGGTTACTGGAACTATGTGAACTATCCATGTGACATCACAAGATCTCCTGCTGGACGTATATGAAATCCTCTAGGATTCTATGTGCCCAGGTACAATGTCAGTTCTCTTGAGCTGTGCTTCTCTAAGCTGCAGAGCCATGTTAGTTGCCATGGGTACAGTGTGATATCTGCTCTAGGACAAATTTCACATAGACCAAGATGCCAGATGACATGCTGACTTCATAATAAAGTCTTAATCTGGAATATATTCTACCGTCTGATCCAACTCTAAAAAAATGGCAGTCATAATTTTAAGACTGACCCTGGTAGCTGGGTCTTGGGTATAATACAGCAAGCCTATAGTTTGTCTAAGAAAATGTCTGTGGTTAATGTAGGCCAAGAGTCCCTTCTGTTCATCTTCCTGAGCAATAAAACACTGTCATGAAGACACTCTCTGTCTGATGGCCTCCTGCAGCTAACTCACCTGGGATCACTGAATGCCTAGCATCTTATCCTGGTACCCCTGACATGTTCAGCTTTCAGGTACTCTGGTGATGCAGAGGAGCAAAACCAGCAAACTATGAGAAGAACTCAGACGAAGCTAACTAGGTGAAGCTAATCAGATGAAGCTCAGCAGGCAATGTTACTAAAGCTAACACACATCTCCAAGCTCAATTCTTTAATAACCTGCCCTGACTTCTAGTTTTGAACTAAGAATATTCTCAATGGGGAGTATAGGATTGAAATGTTATGACTTTTAATATATATATATATATATATATATATATATATATATAGTTGAAAATAGGGCAGGTGGCTGTGCTGTTCTGGGTCCTTGGGGACATAATTCATAGCCCATTCTCTGTCTTTCTCACTGGGTCTCTTACCCCAGTTGCCTCTAAAATAATATAGGCAGTTTATTAAGTCCTCGTGTAAACCTCACAAGGTGGATGTCATCATCGGCCCCATAGATTAAAGAATTAAAGAAACACGTTTAAAGTCAGGTGAGAGCCACATCCAAACTCATGTGCCTTGCCTACACCACTTCCTGTTTGGCTCTGCTCCTTGCTAGAAGTGCCCTCAGGAGGCAGCAGGCAGTGTCTTACCTGGTCCAGGTCCTGGGTCTCCACAAAGACAGAGCTGTCTCACCACGTCAATGATTTATTCAGTCTCTATGTCCTCTTTCTAAGGGAGCCTGGCAGCCAGCTCCCCTGCTTCCTGCTAAGGTTATTCCCCAAACTGGTTTGATGACAAAAACCACCCAGAGAACTTGTTAAACACAGCCTCTCCCTATCCTGTTCTTGGAGATTCTGATTCATTGAGTCTGACATGGTCCCTGAAATGTATATTTTTAACAAGTGCCCCAGGGGATTCTTCTCTTCTGCAGGTTTGGGAAATGCTATTCTGGGAGGTTTTAGCCAATGGGAGCAACCACTTCTGCCTTCAGGATCATATACGGAGTCAAATTATTACTAGGACGACCCCATTCCTACAGCTGCATTAACACAAACTGCTCAGCACATATGGCACAAAGTGGTTCTGTTTTTTTTTTTTTTTTCCAGGGAGAATGGATGGGATGTCATGCTGGGTGAATCGGAATGCCTGTGATTTTTTTTTTCTCCTTTTCAAGTGATGGCTGTTGAAAGAATTCTTTAATGGTTGTGCCCGTGAGGGAGTTTCTGTATTGCTCTGGTCATAGAACAGCTTGAATCAAATAGAAAGTATGCCATTCAATATAGTTCTTTTAAGTCTGCCTATGAGAGTTCTGAACAAGAGAAAAATTAAATAAAAAAGAGGAAGGAGTTTAGAGTTTATATTCCTTAAAGGACCCTAAAGCAAATTCTCTATAAGACCAAGATTGAGGGACTTGAGGCTTTCACTTAAGTGCTTATAAACCGTATATAGGATGACTTAGAATATCTTATAAGAGATTAATTATCAATCTACAGACTATGATCAGAAGCAGAAACTATCCTCAGTGTTAAAAAGTCAAATGCAAAATTGTTGAAACTTATGATTATTAAATTGTGCTTAATGTTAGTAAAGATGGCAAACATGCCTAATCTACTCTGACACTGCTGCTTGTCACGGCAGCACTTCCACTGTGGCACTAGTCAGAGCTGAATGTCAGCAGCTGTACTAGAGTCAGAGGGGGCCCAGGAATAAAAACAGAAAATGATAGTAAGAGACCATCAGCAGGGTTGAGTGCGTTGGCCTTCCTGACCAGTGCAGTTCTCAGCTCAAGCCTGCTTTCCAAGAGCACAATCTCAGAGTCTTGTTTCCAGCTTTGAGTTACAAGACATACCTACCTCTTGATGGGAGTGGGTACTCCAGAGGACATGTGGCTAACCACGGTATCATTCATATTGGTCAGAGGGCGAGGAGGACTGAAAGAAAAGACATTTACACTACATTAGTAATCACCAGGACTGGAAGGAGGCAAAGGACCAGCTACGGTTCCTGTTGTGTGCAGGACTGGATGGTGGTAGGCTCAGATACAGAGTTTTCAAGGCCACAACGCCACAGAGCAGTGGAATATTAGGAGGCAACAGATTATAAAGACATTACTCTAGGGTGTACTGGCATATCCTGGAGTTCCAGGACTCAAAAGGCCAAGTTTCAGGCCAGCCTGGGCCATGGTAAGTAGACTACCCCCTTATCCCCCGACCCCCACCCCCACACAAAAGGAAAAGCCTATTTTGAGATGGAACTTTGCTACTGCTTTATAGTTTAGCATAAAAGAATACATATTATTAACTTGCCTACTGTGCCTATTCTTTTGATGGTGGTATCCTGGGAACTGAACCCAGTGCTTTGTACATCTCAGGCAAGTGCTTTACCAATAAGCTTAATCCCATCCTGACTCTTTGTTTGCTTGTTCTATGAGCCAGTCTCATTATGGAGCTCAGGCTGGCCTCAAAATGGAACTCCTTCTACCTCAGCCACCCCAGGTGCTGGCATATGCCACCAAGCCCAGCTTGTACCACTTGGTTTTGATTAATCTGGTTTTATTCCCCCTTTAAATATTATATTTGTGTGTGTATGTGTGTGTATCTGAGCTCCTGCTCCTACCCACTAGACTCCTTTTCAAGATATTACTGGCAGTAATGACTGTTGGGGAGAGGGCTGTCACTGTCTGGAGTGGTGCAGCCACTGGTAAGCTGTCCAAGCTCCAGTAAGAAGCGCTTTCTTAGCTGCTGGGTTCTCCTTGCTGCTGAGAGTGAATGGCACAGAATGGTTTGAAGAAGTTACGTCCACACTGCCTGGGGACGCAGCCAGTTTTGCAGGCTGCACAGTACATTCATGTAAATGCTCTGGGGAATTAGTTAAGGGAGACCAAGAGGGTCCAGGTAAAAAGAAAGATTTCTCTCCCCATTTACCCATGCATCCCTAATCTCTTCTCAAACTAATTCCATTTCTGAGTAGGGAACCTTAAATTTTATTTATAATATATATATATATATATATATATATATATATATATATCCCATTTAAAGGAGGAAATGCAAAATGGAAAGTGATTGTAAGGAGCAGACTTGGGACAGATTCAGGCCTCTGAATTTCTTTTATCTTTTTATTTTTTTAAGGCAGGGTCTCAGCGAATAGTCCAAGTTAGTCCCCAGCCTCCCCCTTCCAAACGATGTGATAAAAGGCCTGAGCCACAGTGCTTGTCTTGACTCTGCTTGTTAACAGAAATAGGCCTTGCCAGGCTAAATTCCAATTCTAAGCTGGTCTTCTGGCTTCCTGTCTCCATACAAACATCTAACCCTTCAAGCTTGTTAATGCTAATGGCTGCACGGAGTTATAATCAATTAATCAATTGCTTTAGGTTGACTAATGATGGAATAGATTGGACAGATTGGCTTACTTTTAGTCCTAAATTTATACTTTTGCCTCTGGGTCTTTTTAAAATCAATTGTTCTGCTTAAAACAAGGAGAAAATTCCTATGGAGGAACCAAGTCAAAGGTAGCTGTTCACATGCTAAGGGTTTCACCCACTTCCAAAATAATGACATTCCATGTTGCTTTCAGAATTAAATGTAGTTATCTGCTTTACTTCAGTGTTAAAGAAACCTCTGCATCCATTTTCTCATTGATACTCTCAGAGGAAATAAATACAGGAGAAAAATCTGCCTCTCCCTCCTGAGTCCTAGGATTAAAGGTGTGTGCTACCACCTCCACGACCACAACACACAGTCTGTCTCTTCTCCCCCCCCCCGCCCCCCCGCCCCCTTGGTTGGTATTTTTATCATCATTATCTTTCAAATGCCAAGCACAGTACCCAGTAAGTATTTGTTGGTTGTGAGTCAGCACCATGTTGTGAACACAGCACAGTGTACAGCATGCACACGGAATGTGTAAATTTAGCTTTAGTGAAATTCTTGGTGAATGTTATATTTGATGCACACATTTGCAGCTGGAACAGGATTTCCCATCCTTGTATTGGAAACTGGTATCTTCCACTCTACTTATCTGGTCTGCTGTTTTTCCTTGTATCTAATCTAATCTGTGACTCAGGGAGAAAGCCAACCAGCAGTGCAGTGTGTCTTTAACAGCAGCAAAACTTACTGAGTGTTGAACATGTACCAGTCTCAGTACAGATATCTTCCAGAATTCATATTTAAACCTTACATTTAAGAATGAAGGCACACAGTGCTGTAATGCTTTTATTTATTTATGGATTTATCTATTTTGAGACAGTCTCTCTTTGTAACCTGGAAATCCTGAAACTCTATGTAGATAAGGCTGGTTTCAAATTCACAGAGATCCACATACTTGGCTGGGGCTATAATATTCTTGAGGTTACAAAGCCAAATTGTGAGACAGCCTAGATTGTGAACCAAGGCAGCACAGCTCTTGCTGACTTCAATCCTGGTGGTCTGGTGCTCCTACTACCTGATTGCAAAATGCTGATGTAAGGCTATTTCTTTTCAGTGGCTAAATTGAAACCAATCCTGTGGGGTGGGAAAGAGAACTTATCAGTCAGGAGAACTTGCTGCTCTTATAAGGGAGGGGATTTTCGGGATAGCAGTTGAAATGTAAATTAAGAAAATATCTAATTAAAAAAAAAAAAGAAAGAAAGAGAGGAATTGAAAGAAAAAAAAAAGGACTGGGTTTAGTCCCCATCACTGCCACGAGGCAGCTTACAACTGCCTCTAATTACAGCTCTTGGGGATCCAATGCCCTTTTCTTGCCTCTTTGGGCACCTGCATGTATAAACACTCAGATATACAGATACCTTTAAAATAAAATAAAACATTAGCTTTTAATAATAAAACATAGTTCTTGGAAACTTTCAAAGGAGCAACAGCAATGATGCTCCCAGAGTATGGCTCTCCATGACATTATTATAACACTGCATTATAAGTTCCCATCTATACACCATCTTTGCTTTCTTTTCTTTTTAGAATCAGGTCTTATTATGCAGCAGAGTCTGGCTAGGAACTCTATATCCCAGCAGCCCAACCTCCCAAGAGACAGGGTTACTAGTGTGTAGCACCACCAGCAGCTGAACTTTTACTCTGTTACAAAGAAAACCACATAAAACAGAATAACTTACTTCTTTAAAAACTGTATCTCTAGTTTATTCAGAATGACTTAAAAGTCTAATCGTAATTTCAAAGTTCATCTAGGTTTCTATCTCAGTATAACAACATAAATAAATTTAGTGTGCCAATTATCTTCTAGATTGCTGACTTTAAAAACCAACAAAAGCCGAATATAGTGGCGCACACCTTTAGTCCCAGCACTCAGGAGGCAGAGGCAGGCAGATTTCTGAGTTCGAGGCTGGTCTGGTCTACAAAGTGAGTGCCAGGACAGCCAGGGCTATACAGAGAAACCCTGTCTCAACCCCCCCCCCCCAAAAAAAAAAAACCCAACAAAAATTTAACAATGGATACATGACCATCATTGAGAGTTACAGCTTGCTTTTTGTTATTTTAAGATATGGTTTTTATTTTATATATATGAGTGTGTTTGCTACAATGTATGTATATGCACCACTTGTATGCAGTGCCCAGGAAGGTTAGAAGACATTGGGCCCCCTGGAACAGGAGTTACAGAGGACTGTGAACTAACAAATCAGGGCTAGGAAACAATCCTGGGTCACCAAGAGCAGGGGGAACTCTTAACTGCTGGGCCATCTCTCTACCCCCATGCTTTGGCTTTCGGGAATTCATTTAGATACAAGTTCCAACTGTGTAGTCAGGGCTCCCTAAATAAGCACACAGACATAGAGTATCGCTGTCATGAAGCTTGGTAGAAGAGTGACAGCCCCTTCTGTAGGACGTCAAATTCCGAGACCCTTAGCCCTACCTTGATTTTGAGTTTGTGTATAGAATTTGCTCCCCGACCCCAGAGCAGTTTTTATAGACATCAAGCTCACAACTCCACAACTCTCCACCTAGGCAGCCAGCTTCCAGTCATGCACTTGGGCATCTCAAAAAGATTTTCTGGCCTGTTTGTTCCCATTAATGGGAAAGAAAATCCAAACTCAGGTCTTTATATTTGCACAGCAAACAACGCATTGAGTCATCAGCCCAAGGCCCAGACCAAGATGTGCTTCTTTCTACTCAGTCATTATCCTCACAGATTTATAAGCCTTTTCCTATTCTCACAAGCAGAAATAATATATTGTCTAAAAAGAATGCTAGCTATCATTATGACAAAGGAAATTCTATTGCCCTGGTGAGATGTTAAGGCAGGCAGAGCCTAAAGTTCATCTTATTGAAGACTATTATTGAGACCATTATTCTAGAGTGCTATACCTGTAGGCGATAGTTACAGCAAGTGTGGCTCATCAGATCCTCCCTGAATAATGTCATGTTTTATCTCTATCTAAGCTACAAACTACCTCCTACTATTCTAATAGGTTCTATGATGATCTGCTAAAGTAAAGCTCTACATTAGACTAAACCAGGCATGGTGGCTCATACCTTTAATCTCCACATTTGAGAAGTTATGTAAGAAGAATGCTGTGAATTTGATGCCAGCCTGGCTTACAGTATGCTCCAGAACAATGCTAGAAAACCTTATCTCAAAAATTAAAATCAGCTGGGCGTGGTGGCGAATGCCTTTAATCCCAGCTCTCGGGAGGCAGAGGCAGGTGGACTTCTGAATTTGAGGCCAGCCTGGTCTACAAAGTGAGTTCCCGGACAGCCAGGGCTACACAGAGGAAACCCTGTCTCGACCCCCCCCCCCAAAATTAAAATCAAAGCATAACAACAAGTAGCCTTTTGAAAGTCATAAGGTTCAAAATAGTTGGGGGCTGGAGAGATGGCTTAGCAGTTAAGAGCACTGGCTGCTCTGCCAGAGGACCCAGGTTCAAGTCCCAGCACCCACATGGCAGCTCACAACTGTCTATAACTCCAATTCCAGGGAATATGACACCCTCACACAGACATACATGCAGGTAAAACACCAATACACATAAAAGTAAACAAATCTTTGAGAAAAATATTATCAGTGTGTATTATAGTGTAGCAAAAATATCCTGCATATTTACCACCAGTGAGGAGTCTCTGACTTCCAGGAAGTAAATTTTAATAGTCATTCAATATGAATAACACATAGGAGATATGTGTAATTTCCAAACCAACTTGTAATCTAAATAGACTGTAATTAATCTGTTAATTAATCGAGTAATTATGCCTCAATAATCATTTGTGATATAGATCTTATTTAATGAGGTATTTTTCAGGAAGGATATGAATTAGCATATGAATTCTTTTTTAAAGATACATTTATTTCCTTACTGTGTGCGTGTGTGGGGGCGTGCACAGCACAGCACAGCACAGCACAGCACAGCCCATTCATGGATACCAGATGACAATTTGCAGGAGGACTCTCCTTCCATCATGTGGGCACCAGGGATTAAGCCTTGGTTGTTAGTTTTGGAGGCAAGTGCCTCCTCACCAGCTACATATTAAGTCATTTGAGGGAGTGGTTGAGACAGGGGGTTGCTTTGTAGCCTTAGCTGGCCTGGACCTCACTATGTAGACCAGGCTGGCCTCAAACTCAGAGATTTGCCTGCCTCTGCCTTCCAAGGGCTAGGATTAAAGGTATGCACCACCCCATACTATTTCTCATATGTTTACCGTTACACTGTATCCAGAGACATGGAGAAGAATCCAGCTCTTTCTCTACTCAGTGGCTCTTAACTTTCTTTATGCAGCTCCTCCTGTTGTGATGACCCCTAACAAAATTATTTTCATTGCTACTTCATAACTGTAATTTTGCCACTGTTATGAATTGCAATGTAAATATTCAATATGCAGAATATCTGATATGTGGCTCCTAAGAAAAGGTCATTTGACTTCCAAAGGGGTCACAGCCCACATCTTGAGAAATACTGCTCTAGCTCTAGAAAAGGGTCAAATTGTGAAATGAAATAATTAGCAAATTAACTAAGTAACAGTATTTCCTGTGTATGTGTGGTTTGTTTTTGAGATAGGAGTCTCACTTGATAGGCCATGCTGACCTTAAACTCTTAGAAATATTTTACTTTAGCCGCCTCAGTGCTGGATTTACACGAACTGACCAACACGTCCAACATGATGAGAAAGTAGTGCAGATCATCAAATACACAGAAACATTCCATTTTACTTTAAAAACCTTCAAATCGGGGGCTGAAGAGATGGTTCAGCGGTTAAGAGCACTGTCTGCTCTTCCAGAGGTCCTGAGTTCAATTCCCAGCAACCACATAGTAGCTGGCAATCATCTGTAATGGGATCTGATACCCTCTTCTGGTGTGTCTGAAGACAGCTACAATGTATTCATATACAATAAATAAATCTTTAGGAAAAAAAAAAACTTTGCATCTTCTTCTTTATTAAACTTAAGAGGAAGTTTATTATTACAAGTGTCTGTGATACCAGGGTACTACTAGCAAGGGATGAGAGGTAGAGAAAAGGGAATATCTGGAAGCTCATAAGCTGGTGAGCCTGGCATATGTAGTGCTGAACTACATCAGAAAACCTAGGTTAAACATAGTGAAAGGCAAGGATCAACATCTGAGGTTGTTCTGACCTCTACCATGTATGTTGTGCACTCACATACAAAATGACTGTGTGTGCATACACAAGCGAGCACATAAACACACTTGTTCGTGTATACACACACACACACACACACACACACACACACACACACACAAATTATAAAAAGTTTACCATGAAATAAAAAAGGAGAAGCTTATTAACACTCATCTATGTTTTCTTTCTCTCCATCTCTCTTTCCATATCCATCACAAATGTTGAAGGTCCATGGAGACTCAGTGTCATCCAGCCCTCACAGCCCTGAAGGTCCATGGAGACTCACTCAGTGTCATCCAGTCCTCACAGCCCTGACATCTGCACCTTTGTTGTCACGACAGGTTCTCTGAGTCGGTGACAGTTACCCACAAGGTGTCATCTCTGTTTCTGCATAGACTGGATAAAAGCTGCTCTTCTACATCTAATGTCCTGAATAGAGACTTTACAGCAGCCTCCTCCATAACACCATGCCAGCTGACACACTCCTACAGTCACCCAGGTGCTTAAATGTAAACACTGGATTTACTCAAGTAGGCTTGATATCATGGCAATGTAGAGACGCTCCTTAACAAAGTGAAAATATTTTTAAACTCACAAAAATTATTTAGAAAAATTGTTCCAGCCAAGTGTAGTGGTATTTGGGAGGCAGAGGTAGGGAATCTTTGTGAGTTCAAGGCCAGCCTGGTCTACATAGGACAACCAGAGAAGAAAGCTCATCTCTATTAACAAATCCTTACCATATAGAATATTACCTTTAACCAAGTTTGGGTGCAAAGAGAGCACCCAAAAATACTAAAGTCTGAGATGTTTGGAAATTAAAAATTGTCTTCAGATTACATCTAAGAAAAAAACTACAAAAATTTACTAGCCATCTAAGAAAGTAATAAACTAGTAACCAGTTTTAATCTTTTTGTTTTCTGCATTAAATATCATCTATAAATTGCTGGATCCCAAATTATTTTTCCAAAGTTCACTCTATGACCATGCCCTGGTGTATAGGAGGTGTGGAAAAAGGGCATCAAATTCGGTGGAACTGAGTTATAGACAGTCCTATGCAAGAGCAACCCTGTTCTTAACTGCTGAGTCATCTCAATGCCAGCTCTCAATTCCTTTTATTTTGAAGACTGGGTCTTGTTACATAGTCAAGGATGGCCTTGACCACACCGCAATCCTTTTCTCTGCCTCTTTAAAGCTGGGGTTACAACTACAGACCTTCAGAGTAACTCTGCAGTGTGCCCAGCCTTTCTCTGAAAACAATCACTGGGATTTGCTGAGATTTGCCACTGTTGTTCTAATTATATTTTGTGCTCTGGAAGGCTAATTTTCAACTGACTTTCTTTAACATGGATGCCAGAATTTCATCTCTGTCTTCATCTCTTTCTCAGCATTCTATATTCTTTTTTTAATTATTATTAGATATTTTCTTTATTTACATTTCAAATGCTATCCTGAAAGTTCCCTATCCCCCCCCCCCCCCCCTGCTCTCCTACCCATCCACTCCCACTTCTTGGCCCTGGCATTCCCCTGTACTGGGGCATATAAAGTTTGTAAGACCAAGGGGCCTCTCTTCCCAGTGATGGCCAACTAGGCCATCTTCTGCTACATATGCAGTTAGAGACATGAGCTTGGGGGGGGGGGGGGAGTACTGGTTAGTCATATTGTGCATTCTATATTCTAATATTCCAGATTTATCTTTCAGTAATTTTCTTCCAGTCCAGATTAGATGTCTACTCTGATATTTATTTTTTCCTCACTGAGATTTCTAGTTCTTTTTCAGTTCATAGACGTTTGATTTGCATTTCCTTTATGTTTTCTGCTACTTTCCAGGATTGTTTTTTTCCTCCCCAAAATTAATTGTAACATTTTCCTTTTTTTTTTTTTTAAAGATTTATTTTATTTATTATATGTAAGTACACTGTAGCTGTCTTCAGACACTCCAGAAGAGGGCGCCAGATCTCGTTACGGATGGTTGTGAGCCACCATGTGGATGCTGGGATTTGAACTTATCACCTTCAGAAGAGCAGTCGGGTGCTCTTACCCGCTGAGCCATCTCACCAGCCCCTTTTTTTTTGTTTTTTGTTTTTGTTTGTTTTCCTGTTTTCTGAGACAGGGCTTCTCTGTATAGCCTTTTACTTCTTATTCTCACCAGTTTGCAACATTTTCTGGTTTGTGGGGAACTCAGGTTCCTTGGAACTTTACTGAGGATTATTTGAGGCAAAGGTTTGTTTGTTTGTTTTAGAGACAGGGTTTCTCTGTGTAGCCTTGGCTGTCCTGGAACTCACTCTGTAGACCAGGCTGGCCTCGAACTCAGAAATCCACCTGCCTCTGCCTCCCCAGTGCTGGGATTAAAGGTGTGCGCCACCACGCCCGGCTGAGGGAAAAGTTTTTAAGGGCAATCCTTTCTAGAAGACTTGAATTTTTGATAGACAAACCAAACAATACCCCCAAAAGAACAGTTCTTTTATATATTTTAAATTTTTAATTAAGAAACTTTCCAGGTTGAAGAGAAAGCTGGTAAAGCATGGCCCTACAAACATGGCAGCCTGAGTTCATCTCTAGAACTCAGGAGACTGTGGGCAGAGGAGCACTCTGCACAGACACCCTCTGCCTGCACCCAGGCAACTGTGGGCAGAGGAGCAGCTCTGCAAAGGCACCCTCTGCCTGCACCTACAACTCATATACACATAAAAAAAGAAAAATTTGAATTTGTTTTTCTTACAGGCATATATATTGAATGTTGTGTTCAACTATACACACTCACACATATATATATACATATATATATTGTATGCCTCCTCCTCCACACACCCTATTCTCCTCCCTTTCCCCATATTTTTCCCTCCTAAAAAGAATGATTTTAACTGTAGGTTGTTGTTGTTGTTGTTTTGTGTGTGTGTATGTGTGCTCAAGAGTGTGTAGGCATGTTCACTGCAGCATGTATTAAGCTAGCTGGCCCACAATCTTCCAGCCATGTCTCCACCTGTCTCTTGGTTAGGGTATGCTGGGACTATAGATACTACTACTGTCTGGAGGTTTTTATATGGGATCTGAGAATCCAATCCCAGTTTTCAGGCTTGCCAGCAAGTGCTTTACCCACTGAGCTATCTTCTCAGTCCTTAAGTATACACACAAACATACATGTTAAATGTATGTTCACATATACATACACACACAAATACATACATGCATGCAGAGGCACACATACATTCAAGTGATTCAGTATAATCTGCAGTTTCTCAAACCCACTGGGGGACTTAGATGTATCCTTAATGGGTAAGAGGAACCACTGCAGACTGGAAGTTGTCTTGGGGCTTGCGGTGGTTTGAATGAGAACGGCTCCATAGACTCATGTCTGAATGCTTGGTTCCCAGATGCTGGAACTGTTGAGGAAGGAGTAAGAGATGTGACCTTCCTGGAGAAGTTATGCCACTTGGGGTGGGCTTTGAGGTCTCACAGCCCAGTTAGCCTCTGCCTCTCTGCTGTGTTCACATATGAGGTGTGAGCTCTTAGCTACTGCTCCAGCCTTCTTCCTTCTTTGTCTGCCTTCTGCCACAATGGTATGGTCTCTAATCCTCATGAATTGCAAACCATAGTAAGCTATTTGTTCTATAAGTTTCCTTGATTGTGGTATCTCTTTGAAGCAATAGAAAAGTAACAAAGCGGGGCTGGCGAGATGGCTGAGTGGTTAAGAGCACTGACTGCTCTTCCGAAGGTCCAGAGTTCAAATCCCAGCAACCACATGGTGGCTCACAACCATCCATAACAAAATCTGATGCCCTCTTCTGGAGTATCTGAAGACAGCTACAGTGTACTTACATATAATAATAAATCTTTAAAAAAAAAAAAAGTAACAAAGACAGGGCTGGAGCTGTGAGTGCCAATTTGTAAAAAAGATAGACACTTCTTTGGATGACGAAAATATCTACAACCAGATAGTAGTGATGGTTAGAAATGCTATAAATTTAGTAAAAGTAATGTAATTTGCCACAATGAGCAAATTTTATGGTATGTAAATATTATTTCCTTATGATGTATATACTTCAAATTTGTTAAGATAACTTTATGTGTTTTTTAAATATTTTTATCTTATTTTATGTGTATGGGTTTGCCTATATGTATGTCTGTGCACTATGGTTGTGGAGGACTCAGAGACCAAAAGACTGCTTGGGATCCCCTGAGAGAGACAGTCATGAGGTTTCATGTATGTGCTGGGAAGTAAACTCAGGTTCTCTGAAGAACAACCAGTCTCTTAACCACTCAGCCATCTCTGTAGCCCAATTTTATGTGTTTTTAACCTAATTAAAAAAGGAGGAAGAGGAGAAAGAGAGAACTGGGGATATGACTTAGTTGGCAAAGTGCTTGCTTTGTAAGCATGAGGAACTTGGTGCTGACTCCCACCCCTCATGTAGAAGATGAGCATGACAGACTGCTGTAATCCCAGTGCTAGGGATGGAGGAAAAGATGGGCAGACAAATGAGCCCAAAGAGAGGGGTGGGGGGAGAGGAAGGGAGGGAGAGAGGGAGGGAGGGAGGGAGAAAGACAGAGACAGACAGGCAGGCAGACAGGCAAACAGACAGAGACAGACAGACAGGGGCCCAGTTGTGTTGCTGAGTACTTGCCTAGGATAGATGATGTACTAGGTTTGATTCCCAGCACTACATAAACTAGGTATAGTGTTCTAGGCCTACAATCCCAGTGCTGGACAGGTAAAGACTGTATGATCAGAGGCTCAGGAAAATCATGGGGCTAGGGAGATGGCTGGTTATGAAAAATACTTGCTATATAAGCATGATGATTAGAGTTAAAAGCCCAGAACTCACATAAAAACCAGGTGGATATATGATGGTTCACCTGTAATCCCAGTGTTTGGAAGTGGATCCCTGGAATAAGCTAGCAAGCTAAGCAACCAGAATTGGAAAGTTCCTGGTTCATCAAGAGACCTTGCCTCCACAGAAACAGAGTGGGGAGCAGCTGAGGAAGACACCCAACATCAGCCTGACCTCTGCTTGTCTGCATGTCTCATAGAACCTACCTCGCTAAGAATGGTTTCAGTCACTGAGCAATCCTCCTGACTTAGGCTCCACAGTGCTTATATTACAGACATGATCTACTTTCCATGGCTTGTTATTCTTTTTATTAAATCTTATCTTTATATTATAAATAATTTAATAACATTTAATTTTTTGAATTAAATTAATCTAAAGATAAATTATGCTTATTGTTAAGGGCTGAGGAGATGGCTCAGTTGGCACAATAGCTGCTGAATCCATGTAAACAGCCATGAGAAGTGGGTGGTGCATGGCTGCAATGTCTGAGAGGCAGAGAGACAGGAGGATCCCTAATGCTTTTGGTTAAATTAGCATGTTCCAGGTTCCAGGTTCCGTGAGCAACCTTGTCTCAAAAAATAAGGTAGAAGGCTGGGGAGAGGCTTCAGTGGGGAGGACACTTGCTGCCAAGCTTGACGACCTGTTCAATAGCCAGTGCCCACACAGCAGAGACAATCAGCTCTCACAAGGTTTACTCTTATGTGAACACACACACACTCTCCCTATTTATGCACAAAATACATAAATGTAATAAAAAAGAATAAGGTAAGGTTGGAGAGATGGCTCAGCAGTTAAGAGCACTGATTGCTCTTCCAGGGTCCTGAGTTCAAATCTTAGCAACCACATGGTAGCTCACAACCATCTGTAATGAGATCTGATGCCCTCTTCTAGTGTGTCTGAAGATAGCTATAGTGTACTTATAATAAACAAATAAATAAATAAGCCGGGCGTGGTGGCACATGCCTTTAATCCCAGCACTTGGGAGGCAGAGGCAGGTGGATTTCTGAGTTCTACAACCTGGTCTACAAAGTGAGTTCCAGGACAGCCAGGGCTACAGAGAAACCCTGTCTCGAAAAACCAAAAATAAATAAATAAATGAATAAATCTTTTTTAAAAAAAGAATAAGGTAGCGAATAATTAAAAACACATACCTGGGTCTGACGTCTTGCCTTCATAAGCATGTACATATGTACACAGACTACCTCCTCCAAATTATCTTTAATGATTTAAAAATAAGAAGGTCAATCCCAGATAGTGGCCCAACGGCTGGCTTCCACTTGTGGACTATAGTGTGGCAGCTCTGAAACAAACTCAATGATTCCTAGTTACAGTAGAAGGACATGACCCTTCGCTTCTTATCAGAATATGAAAATAATACAGACATGAAGCAATCCCAGTTTGGTTTGCTCTCTGTCAGAAATAAACAGCCACAAACTGAAGTGAAACTCTAAGTAACCTCTAATTAGAGAAATCAGGTTTAAGGACTCTATGGTTAGATAATTAGACCCTTAGCAAGAACAAATTGCTTGAACTACAGCAGCAGGTTTATCAAAGACATCAAGAGCTGCAAGTTGGATGAAAATGTTTTGACCAAAAGACAGACGAATTTTTTTCAGAGACTTAGAAGAAAAGTTGCTATGGTGCTGATAGACTAATTAATTTGTTTTGTTTTGAATACAAGCCCTGAGATTCTAGAAACCTTGTTTACTCGATAGTAAATGAACATAAGGAATTATGGCTGCCATCTAGTGGAGGCTTTTGGAAGGTGTAGGAATATGACCATTGAGACTTGGGAAATGGAGACATTAAGACTAAGGAGAAAACAAAAACATAAAAAGATATGTACTGTGCCATTCATTCATTTATTCTTCAATACATGTAAGTGCTCCCGTGCTCCAGGTACTACTTACACACCTGGGGCTCAGCAGAAAGGGAGCCGCAGCCTTCTGGAGCACACATTTTTGCGATATAAGAAGAACAGACTTGAAAGTTCTAAGTTACTGATGGAATCTTAATTGCTTACAAGCTGTTTCACATACATTGTCCTTAAAGAATACCCCGAGGTAACTGAGTGACTGATTATCACCAACTTCAAGAAAGAGAACTGAGGCCTTCGCTTTCCTTTGGTCACTTTCCACCGCTGCCTTCTATGGTCCAACCAATCCCTCTGGATTCTGAAACTTGCCACTGGTTTACACTATACTTTAACTGTTGACTGTCTCTGCCCCAAAGGCTTCTTAGCACAACAGGAAGCAGGAGATGGAAAGAAGACTGAGAGGAAGGTGGGATGTAGACACAAACCCCAACACCCTTGCTTTTGTTCCTGTCACTCAGCCTCACCAAGGCTGTACTTGGCTTTTCAACAGACTGGTGATAGACATGCCATCAGGGTTGCTGTGAAGGTTAAATAAGCAAAAAGCTAGACCACTGGGAATCCCCAGTATCAATATCTGACCTTCAAGTCTGAGAATCTGAACAAATCCTGATACTATGCAAATAATGAGATGGTCAAATATACTTTATTTCATCATTAGCTTAAATTTCTACCCCAAATTCCTACCACAGTTTTTTTATTTTTCCTTGTTTATTTTTTGAAACCGAGTCTTAATGTCGCCTTGGCTGGCTAAGGCTATATGAAACCTCTGATCCTCTTGCCGCTTTTACTTCCTAAGTGCTGGGATTACAGACGTATGCCACTACACCTAATATTTCTTGTTATGCAATAATGGTAAAATGTAAGATTTTGTGTGCTTGTTGTGTATGTAGTATGTGTACTTCTGTGTGTGTGTATTCATGCATGGGGGTGGGTCAGAGGTTGACAGCAGCTATCTTTCATTGATGATTTTCTACTGTTTAATGTTTGAGAGAAGGTCTCACCGGACCTGAAGCTCAAGTGTTTGGTCAGACTGAATGGCCAGTAAGCTTCAGGGATCTGCCTGTCACCCCAGCACAGGGACTGTAGACATAGGTCACTGTATCTGGCTTCTTACAGGTTCTGAGGATCCAAGTCCTCAGGTTTGCACTGTATCAGCTATGTGATCTCTTTAACACTCCCCACCCCACACAGCTTTGGTTTTGTCTTGTTTTGTTTTGTTTTGAGACAAGATGTCTTTGTGTAACAGCACTGGCTATCCTGGAACTTGCTCTGTAGAGTCAGGCTGGCCTCAAACTCAGAGATCCCGTTGCCTCTGCCTCCCGAGTGCTGGAATTAAAGGTGTGCACTATCACCAACTACTACAACTACTCCTACTTCTTCCTCTCCCTCCTCTTCCTCTCCTTCCTCTTCCTCCACCCCTTTAAAGACAGGGTCGCTAGGTAACCCTGGCTGACTTGGGACTCACTGTGTACATAAGGCTGAGCTTGAACTCTCAGGATCTTTCTGCTTCTACCTCTCCACTGAGCCTTACACACACCTTTTTTTTTTTTTTTTTAAACAGGGATTTTTATTTTATTTATTTTATTTTATTATATGTAAGTACACTGTAGCTGTCCTCAGACACTCAAGAAGAGGGAGCCAGATCTCGTTACGGATGGTTACGGATGGTTGTGAGCCACCATGTGGTTGCTGGGATTTGAACTTATCACCTTCAGAAGAGCAGTCGGGTGCTCTAACCCGCTGAGCCATCTCACCAGCCCCTACACACACCTTTTAAACAACAAACTCTTACTCTATAAACTGTCCCGGAACTCACAGCAATTTTCCTGTCTCAACCTTCTAAGTGCTAGGATTACAGACATGAGCTACCATACCAGCCTTGGACAATTTTTTGTTTTGTTAATTTTTATTTATTTTGTTGGGGGTGGGGGGACACAGCATGGTACACAAAGTGAATGTTAGAAGAAACTTGGAAGAACTTCCACCATGTGCATTCCGAATACCAAACTTAAGTTGTCAAGGTTGGTAGCAAATGCCCCTACCCAATGACCCATCTGTTTAGCCTCTTTGTTTGTTTTTAATTAATTTATCATGTGTGTACTTGTGCTTACATATATACACATGTACACACACACACACACACACACACACACACACACACACACACACAGAGATTAAAAGACACCATTACATCAGTTCTCTCCTTCACGCTGTTGGCTCTGAGAACCAAACAGGTCATCAGGCTTGGTGGCAAGCACATTTCCCACCTGAGATAGCACTGACCCTTGACCTTGGAGTTTTTTTTTTTTTTTTTTTTTTGGTTTTTCGAGACAGGGTTTCTCTGCGTAGCCCCGGCTGTCCTGGAACTCACTTTGTAGACCAGGCTGGCCTCGAACTCAGAAATCCGCCTGCCTCTGCCTCCCGAGTGCTGGGATTAAAGGCATGCGCCACCACGCCCGGCTAAAATCATCTTCTATTGGCCTTCAGCATCAATCACTGAGGCAGGTTTCTTTTTTATCATTATTCAGATGCACCAGAGGAGGGCGTCAGATCTCATTACGGGTGGTTGTAAGCCACCATGTGGTTGCTGGGATTTGAACTCATCACCTTCGGAAGAGCAATCGGGTGCTCTTACCCGCTGAGCCATCTCACCAGCCATAAACGAAGCCTTTTTTTTTTTTTTTTTTTTTTTTTTTTGGTTTTTCGAGACAGGGTTTCTCTGTATAGCCCTGGCTGACCTGGAACTCACTTTGTAGACCAGGCTGGCCTCGAACTCAGAAGTCCGCCTGCCTCTGCCTCCCAAGTGCTGGGATTAAAGGTGTGCGCCACCACGCCCGGCTCGACCTTGGAGTTTTAATTTTATTCTTGCTTTGTAATGTTGGTAAGTTTAGTTTTTTGTTTTGTTTTGTTTTGATGTAACAGAGTCTCGCTCTATGGCTCAGGCTGGTCTGGAATGCACAGCAATCATTTTGTCAGACTCAAAGTGCTAGTTGAAGGTGTGAATCACCATATCTACCTAAATGTATTTATTTGAGCACATATGTGTATATGTTTTCATGTGTTCATATGTGTATGGGTACACACATTTGTGTATTTATAGAACCCCAAAGTTGATGTCAGGTATCTTCCTTGCTCACTCTTTACCTGTTGAGAAATGGTCTCTTGCTGAACTCAGAACTCACCAGTTCCAGGGACTCTAGCTTGCCACCGTGCCCTGGGCATCTTGTCTGTGGGCTCCTGGAAGCTGGGATTATAGGCAGCTGCTATGCCTGCCTGGCTTTTATGTGGGATCCAGGGATCTGAATTCTGGTCACTGAGCCTTCTTACCAGCCTTAAACTTAAGGTGTCTACTGTCTTCATACCATCTACCTCCATGGCCACAACAATGCACAGCACTACAGCTTCTCACATGCTGCATGGCTGGTGCTTCTCTAGCTGGCCTCTCTTCTCTCCTGCATGCATGGCTGGCGCTTCTCTAGCTGGCCTCTCCTCTCTCCTGCATGCATGGCTGGTGCTTCTCTAGCTGGCCTCTCCTCTTTATTCTAGTCCTGCTCCTTATCTCAGCATGACACAGTGGGTTTTTTTTTCCCCCTCTTTCCGGTCGGCCCGCTCGCTCTGGTCGGCTGGCTCGGGTCGGTCCCACTTGCTCTCTCCGGTCCAAGGATTCTTTTATTATTATTATTCATAAGTACGCTGTAGCTGACTTCAGATGCACCAGAGGAGGGCATCAGATCTCATTACAGGTGGTTGTAAGCCACCATGTGGTTGCTGGGATTTGAACTCATCACCTTCGGAAGAGCAGTCAGGTGCTCTTACCCACTGAGCCATCTCACCAGCCCAGGGCTTTTGTTTTTTATCTTTAAAATTTTTTTAACGGAAAACTTGATAAGGCTTCCTATCTACAGATCTTCAATTCAGGATAATGCCCATCAATGAGTAGCAATAGCCCATGAGTCTTTGGTAGCCCCTCTGGAGCATCAGGGCTCTGGTTCTAACGCCTTTTCCTCCCAGGACAACCCACCCTCCACAGTAATCTCTAGTCATCTTTGGCTTCATTGTAAATGTCATTTTTCATGAGTACATTTCGTAGCTTGGCACCAAGATAAAGAAAGACCATAAGGTAAAGACATAGCCGGGCAGTGGTGGCACACGCTTTTAATCCCCGCACTTGGGAAGCAGAGGCAGGCAGATTTCTGAGTTCAAGGCCAGCCTGGTCTACAAAGTGAGTTCCAGGACAGCCAGGGCTATACAGAGAAACCCTGTCTCGGAAAAAAAAAAAAGTAAAGACATCTTGTTACAGAATTAGTTTGCATATTAGGCCAAATATGAGACATTATTTTCCAAAGATTCAAAGTAAATAGGATAGTTATTCTGAATACAATGGAACAATTGTGAAACTGATCAGAAACCATGAAACTGGTTCATCAAGAAATTCTCAAGAGATTTAAAGAAATCCCTAAGCCCCTTGGTATTTAGTTCAAAGAATGCCAAAGGCACTCAGCTGAAGAATACTTAACACAAGGATGCTATTCTTTCAAGTACAATTTCAGACATCTTTAAAAGACATTTATCTAGTTGGTGAGATGGCCTGCCCTGGGATGCAAATGGTGAAAGGAGAGAAGTGACTCCCAAAAGTTATCTTCTGACCTCCACCTGGCATAGCATAGCATGTGCATGCAGACGCAGGAGCGCGCGCGCACATACACAGCCCTTCCCTATGATAAGGAAAGAAGTAAATAAACAACACCTGGTAGACAGTACAAAATTAAAGTCAATTATGAACTGACATGTCACATTAGGCAAAGGGTTCTTTACTTGTGTTTCCTGAAGGGCAGCTCTAATGTCTACCTGTTGCCGATCTTCTGTATATGCTTTATGTGCTCATACAGATCACATTTTTAAAAAATTTTGTCTTTTGTTTCTTTTTTTCAGAGCTGAGGTCCGAACCCAAGGCCTTGCACTTGCTAGGAAAACCCTCTACCACTGAGCTAAATCCCCAACCCCCAGATCACATATTTTTGAAATTTGGATAAATGGTCAGGGTATAAAGTAAAAGTTCTACTATAACCAGAGATTCTAGGTAAAAACTGAGGTTCTGGCAGCCACTACTGACTAGGCATGACCGCCTGTCAGAATAAACTGATTAAAGGGACGAGAGATTGCTATAGAGTACCCAAGAGCTGTAGGGGTCTGCGACCCTATAGATGGAACAACAATATGAACTAATCAGAACTCCCAGAGCTCATGTCTCTAGCTGCATATGTATTAGAAGATGGCCTAGTTGGCCATTGTTCGGGAGGAAAGGCCTAGCAATGATTATATGCCCCAGTACAGGGGAATGCCAGGGCCAAATAGTGGGAGGGGAGCAGGGCGGGGGGTGGGTATCGGGGACTTTTGGGATAACACTTGAAATGTAAATGAATAATTTCTCTAATAAAAAAAAATTAAAAAAAAAAGGGACGAGAGATGGTGAAAATTGGAGAAGAGAGATGAATTCAAACGGCCACATTAGGAAGAGAACAGATTTCAGTGACAGAGGCTGGAGAAATTGGTCGGAGGGTAAGAGCACATGGTACTCTTGCAGAGGGCCAGGGCTTGATTCCCAGTACCCGTATGGTAACTCACAAGTATCTGTAAGTCTAGTTTCAGGGGCATTAAAGAAGTTGATGAGAACCTTGGTCTTTGAACCAGAAAGAAGAAGTTGAGATAAAGATAAACAAAATGGATAGAGGACAGGAAAGAACCTTTAGTGACTGCTTGACAGAGATGCTTCAGAAAATGTCTGAGAAAGACAGAAGAAAACCCTGAAAGCCTTCTTGCTCTAATGCTGGCCTCTGGAAGGTTCCATTTATAAATATGAAGTGCATCAGCAAGAATGTGACTGATGAGGAGCTGCCACAACCAGTGCAGGAGGCTGGTGGAGTTGGAAAGGCTAGGAAGCAAGAGTCCCTGGGCATTATGAAAAAGACCAGCCTCAGTGCTCCAAGTTGGCTGCACACAATCATGACTAGACTTCATATCTGTGAAATCTGACTTCTGAGAACACAAATCCACCTCAGCTACAACTATCAACCTCATTTAGCCTTTTTGAAGTTTTCTTTGATATTATCATTCTTTGTAAAATCATCTACTAATTAATTTTATTATAGGAAGCTAAGCAAGAGTGCATTAGAATGGACAGAAGAGGTCTTTTGTTGCTGTGTTTTATGTTGTGTTTTCAAGACAGGGTTGCTCTGTATAGTCCTGGCTGTCCTAGAACTCTCTCTGTAGACCAGGCTGGCCTTGTGCTCAAAGAGCCACCTGCCTCTCTCTCCTGGGTGCCAGGATCAAAAGTGTACGCCACCACTGCCCCAGCCAGAAGAGGTCTTAAAGTCTACCTGTGAAATATCCTTATATCATATTTCTCATGCATTTCCACAGAAGACACAAAATAATTTGTCTATTTACGCATGGGGGGGGGAGTAGGAGACAAGATGAGAGAGAGATGTATATGTGCAGGTCATATATGAGGAGGACAAGGGGCAACTTGTAAGATCTGATTCTCTGCTTCCACATGGTACAGTTAGGAATCAAACTCAGGCTGTCAGGCTTAGTGGCAAGTACCTTCACCTGCTAATTTGGTTGTTCTTCAATAGCTCCTGCTTTTAGTTGATATCTGGGTAATTAAAAAAAAATAATGTTACTGAAATTATTTTTTTCTTTTCTTTCTTTTCTCTTCTTTTCTTTCTTTTTTTTTGTTTTGTTTTGTTTTGTTTTTCGAGACAGGGTTTCTCTGTGCAGCCCTGGCTGTCCTGGAACTCACTTTGTAGACCAGGCTGGCCTCGAACTCAGAAATCCGCCTGCCTCTGCTTCCCGAGTGCTGGGATCTTTTTTTTTTTTTTTTTTTTTTTTTTTTTTTTTTTTTTTTTTTTTTTTTTTTTTTGGTTTTTTGAGACAGGGTTTCTCTGTATAGCCCTGGCTGTCCTGGAACTCACTTTGTAAACCAGGCTGGCCTTGAACTCAGAAATCCACCTGCCTCTGCCTCCCGAGTGCTGGGATTAAAGGCGTGGGCCACCATGCCCGGCCTGTTACTGAAATTATTATTTGGGTGTATGTTTGTTGTGTTCATGCAGAGGTCAAAGGTCAATTCATGTTTGAGACAGGGTCTCTCAATGGGGCCTGGAGCTTGCCAATTTGGCTAGACCAGGTGGTTAGTGAGCCCCAGGGAGCCACCTGTCTTGTTCTCTCTAGCACAGTATTTCAAGTATGCACCACCGTACTCAGTGTGTTAACACGGTTTCTGGAACTCAAACTCAGGTCTGTCTACAAGCTTGCAGAATAAACACATTAGCAATTGAGCCATCCCTCCAGCACCATTTTTCTCCGGTAAAACATATTAGGGGCAAGGGAAATGGCCCCATTGGTAAAACACTAGCTGTGTACACATGAGAATCTGAGTTTGGATCCCAGTATTTATGTAAAAATCTAGGTGTGGCAGACCACATTTGTAACTCTAGAGGTAGTGGAGATGGGTGGCTCTGAAGCTTACTGGCTAGTTAGTCTAGCTAAATGGATGTGCTCCAGGGTGAGAAACCTTGTTCTAAAACCTTATAATGTGGAAATTGACTGAGAAAGACATCACTGACCTCTGTTTTCCATACTCATGCATATATATGTGCATGTGTCCCCATACATACACACTGATAAGACACGTACATATACTATTTCTGAGTTCCAGGCCAGCCTGGTCTACAAAGTGAGTTCCAGGACAGCCACGGCTACACAGAGAAACCCTGTCTTGAAAAACCAAAAAATAAATAAATAAATAAATAAATAAATAAAAAATTTTAAAATAAGCACACACTCTGAAATTTGGCTATATAGTAAGGCTGTTTTGTCTTAAAGCTTTTCTTACTTATTAAAAAAGAGAGAAAAAAATAAATGAGAAAAATTAAAGTCCAGATTCACTTGTAAACAGTGCCAAACCCTAACAAAATATTAGCAGGCAAAATTCAACTGTGCTTTGTATAACTAACCCAGGTTTGTTCCAGGAAGGAAAGAGTGACCTTAAAGACAGGCCTGGGAATGCAGCCCAGTGATAGAGTGCTTGCCTCATATGTGGAGGCTCTGGATTTACTCCTTAGCACCATAAACACACAGATAACGCCAACACAACTCACTATATCAATTCATGAGGAAAAAGAAAATCATACAATCATCTCAAAATAAAAAAATCGGATAAAACTCTGCATCTGTTCATTACCAAAATAAAGCAGTCTTTGAAAACAGAAATAAAAAGGAAGCTGATTAACTTGATTAAATCTATAAAACCAAATTCACCTCTCCTACATGACAGCTACTAGTATTCTCCCTGAGATTACTATAATACAAGAATGCCTATTATAGACCTTCTCTTCAGTACTGTGTGAGGGATTCCACTTATCAGAGTAAAACCTTTTGCTCCCCAAAAAGTACAATTAATTCTGAAAGTCTAAAAGATAGAAACAAAGTCACCATTATTTGTATATTATAAAATTATTTATAGAAAATTCTAAATAAATTGAATACAAATTGCTAGAAACAATGAGCACGTTAAGAAAGGTAAATACACAGTGTACCAAAATGCAAAAGCCAGTAATCAACAGCTAAGAAACAGTTCAAAAAAGAACCCACTGGCATGATATCATATTTCTTAAATTCACAGGAATTATACATTAAAAGCAGTAGGATTTTATGAAATACTAAATATGTCTTGAGAATTTTGTAGGAACAAAGTCACTATTTGTAACTACAATAAAATATGTCAATTCCATAGGAGGCAATCTAGTCAGGTGTACACTCCAATCCCTGTACTCAGAAAGCTAAGGCTAGCCTGGGCCAAGAGAGAGCTTACAGTCAGGTTGGACTACACAGTGAGATGCTGTCTCAAAAGATAAAAACACAACACAGAAACCAATATAACAAATATAACACCTTTCCTAGCTCCAAACTATAAACTTTATTTACAGACATTTAAGTGAATGTGAAGAAGAGACCATGTTTGTGAAATAGAAAATTTAATATTGTAAAAATGTCAGTTTTCAAGGCTGGAGAGATGGCTCAAAGGTTAAGAGCACCGACTGCTCTTCCAAAGGTCCTGAGCTCAAATCCCACATGGTGGCTCACAACCATCCATAATGAGACCTGATGCCCTCTTCTGGAGTGTCTGAAGACAGCTACAGTGTACTTACATAAAATAATAAATAAATAAAAATCTAAAAAAAAAAGTCAGTTCTCTCAAATTTGATCTTTGGGTTCAATAAATCAGTAAAAACTCAAAAAATTTTCATGAATCCAATAAGCTAATTCCAAAATTTATAAGAAACTGGAAAAAATAAGACAGAGAAAACTTAAGATACTTCTGAAAAATATCACTATGTCTCTATGGTAACTGAGATAGGTGATTTTGGCAAAGAGAGCCAATTTGGCCAAAGAACAGGATAAAGATCCCAGAAATCAGTCTGTGTACATTTGGAAATAAGGTTTTCCTTGTTTATGCAGTATCAGAGGTTGAACCCAGAGCCTGTGTATGCAATGTGAGCACTGGACTCTGGAAATTTTAATTTTGACAATGATAGCACAAATATTAGGCCATAAAGGAAATGATGTTATTAGCTATTAGCTCCCTCCCCTCCCAAAAGGAATTTAGAAAAAAGTTATTGTTCAAATGTAGACTGGTGTGTGTGTTTGTGTGTGTGTGCATGTGTGTGCTTCGACATCGCACCATACAACAACAATCCACTGTATATGAACTGACAACATGTAGAAGAAATGGCTCACAGCTTGAAGCGACGTCAGGTTACTAAAAAGCGACCACGAGCTGTTGCACGGGGCTGCCTTTTGTCATTTCATGCTTTTAAATTTGAACAGATAAAATCCAATAGATGTTCATCCCCATGCCATGTGAATATCTAAGTGCCCGGGCATGTCATTGCCAGAGAGGATATGGTGGCCACAGTGAAGGAAAAGAAGGACACTGACAGTGGCAGGCAATCCGATTCCATGCCACCATAATTGTTCTTTGGGGTACGCCTGTTTCAGGAGGCTGCCATGGCATGTTGGCTTGAGGAATGCAGAGCAGGGCACAGAGATTTATGAAGTTAGAGTTCCCATCAGAAAGCTGAGATTCAGCACAGCCCATGCAGTGGATACTTACACTAGATGTGCAAGGTCAAGTGGTTTCTCTGGTTGCTCAGGAAAAACAGGATGTGGGGGTTCTCTGGAGGGTACACATCCCAAAGATTTACTAATTGCATGGCTCAGCTTCTTTGCAGGGGATTTCTGTGTCAAAGGAGAAAATAAGGAAATAAGACCTTTCAGAAGAGCTCAGTGACAGGAGTGTGGGAAATATCTTTTCAAGCACCAATCAGATTTCACTGTGGTCAGTGTTACTGGGCCTTGCGGAAAGGAAGCAGCAGTGCCGTCGATCTCGATGCCTTCTGTGCTTCTTCATTCTTATAGTTCCTCCCTTCCTTCTACCATAGACTCGTAACATTAAGTTGTGGGGGTAAAGAGACATGTTCAATTTCCTCTGGACATCTCTACATACTGGGAATTTCCCTTGTATAGACTTCTGGGTCATTTCTGTTAAGATATTAGGTGATTCCCTACTGGAATTTTTTTGGTGGGTACAATACAAAAGGCTAAAACAATGCAGAGAGCACACAGATTGTATATGCTGGCAAATCAACTGCCTAAATGCCAGAATATTCCCAAGGCAGACCAGGAACTGTGGTGCAAGTCTGTAATCCCAGGACTTAGGAGGTAGAGGCAGCAGGCTCAAGAGGTCAAGGTCATCTATAACTATCCAGTGAATTTGATGCCAGCCTGGGTGGCGTACGTCCCTGCCTTGAAACGAGGAGAAAAAAGTGAGGAAGACCATCTAGCATTACTGGTCTATCTGTGCAAATGGATTTAAATAAATATAAGCCCATATACAAGCAGTCAGCATTAGACCTGTCAGCATAAATGATGACATACTACAAGATTAAAAGATGGTAGTATGATGACATACTACAAGATTTAAAAAAAGTTGGAGTTCTAATAATTTCCCTGGAAAGCAGAAACACCAGTTCTCAATTTTAGTTCACTAAACAACTATTTTATTACATTTAAAGACTGTCCAGATGCTGAGTAAAGTCCACAGTTACACTGACCAGAGCCCTCTATTCTACAGCCCCACTCAGCTTGCCTCCTGCATTTTTTTTTAAAAGATGACAAGTAAACCCAGGGTTTCATGCTTCTGAGTTACACACATGTATAATCTCTGAAAATTGCAGAGATGCTCTTTATAAATACTCTATCACTGAATGAACAACTATCTTTAAATATTGGCCATTCCAATTTAGTATTATAGTATCTTCCTATTTTGTACCTTTTATATGTTAAAATTTCCCTCTCAGACCACAAAAGTATCTCCCCAAGTCGTTTTATGAAGTCTTGTGATTCAGAGCTAGAGAGAAAGCCCTGCAGGAGCAGTAGAGATGTAGTATGACGATGTGAATCTGATCTCAGAACTAACATAAAACTGGAAGGAGAGAACCGACTCCCAGCTGTAAAGAACTTATGAGTTCTTATTATCTATTTCTAGCCATTTTTCAAAATAAAGTTTTGTGCCCAGCAACCCTGGAATTTAAATGTGGTAAAAGGATGTAACACAAAATTTACCATGGTATTATTTGTGTGTATATGTGTACATTTGCACAGGTCCCTGCAGAGTCCAGCAGAGGACAGTGGAGCTGGAGTTACAGGCAGTTGTGAGATGCCCAACATGAATGCTGGGAACTGAACTCAGGTCCATTGTAGCAGCATGTGCTCTTGACCATTGAGCCACCCTACCAGTACCTCCTGCTCATTTTTCAATTACATATTTGAGGAGCTACTCCTATGAGACAGGCTACTTGTATGTGTTTTCCAGCATTCTATAAAGGGCTGCTTCATGTTATTATTCAAAGCTTGATTATTTAATTTACCAGTTCATATATTTTTAGCTTTCTTACTCCACTGCTTTTTTCATTCTAACGATTTATCCAGAAAATGGCTCCAGTTTTTTATACTGCCAGCACCAATGTTTTTGTTTCTTTCCATTTGAAACACCTTCTATTTCCCTTGTTTGCTGTTTAGGAGGCCATGAGTTAGTAAAGTGATGTACTGTAAGATTTTTCACACAGTTGCATGCATGCTTAAATTTTCAATGCATTTTGTAAAATTTTCATCTAAGTTTTTTGAACTGATTATATGGATTCTATCCATCTTACCATAAGGCTATGTTAAATTATAATACTAAGTCCTTAATTACTAGAAGAGAAAAACAAGTGTGGGCATGATGTATCTTTTGTGAACACTTGTTGATTTCTTTCCCACTATTTTAGTTGGATTTCATTATGGCCATGTGTGAAAGTGGCTTGTCAAGCTCATTTTTTTTCCTTTTGGATGATGATTATTTTCTAACTTCTTGGTATCAATATAATTAAAGCCTAAAAATAAAGTAGAAACACTTATTGGTTTTTCTAGAATTTTTCTATAATACTGGTATTTTTATTTTATTTGAACATTTACTCATGCAAAGCCATTCAGGCCCAACTGTTACCTTTCTGGAAAAACATAGCTACTAAGTCAGTTTCCTTAGTGCCCCACCCCGCCCCACTCAGTCTCCTTTCCTGCTTTGAGACTGGCTTGAGATTTGGGGTAGCTGGCCTCAAAACTCTCAGTACTCATGCTTCAGCCTCCCCAACTATTTGGGTTTTCCTCTCCATCTGGAATCAGTTTTGGCGAGTAATGCTGTTTTAGGAATTTGTTCAAGTCAACGAAGCTTTCAATACTCAAATACATGAAACTTTTTTTTTTTTGTTACTGATTTCTCAGCACATATAATCTATGCCATATAAATTCTCTTTTGAGGCTTCTTTTATGTGTTTGCTAAAGATAAAATCAGTAATGGATACATTCAAATTTATAATTTAATTTTAGTGTGTGTGTGTGTATACACATACATACATACACACACATGTGTGAATGTGGGGGAGTACATGTATGTATGCAAGTGCACACATACCTGCATACACACATGTATGAATGCTAAAGGATAATTTCCTCAGGAGCTACACCTCCTTTGAGATAACGCCTGGCTTTCACCAGTTAGTTTGGAGTGCCTGGCTCAAGAGTCTCAGCTATGCTCAGCATTGGAATTGCAAGCATGCTCCACTATACCCTGGGGACTGAACTGAAGCCCTTGTGCTTGCAAACCATGCACTATTCCAAGTGAGCCATCCAGCCAAACCTTAGGACTAAGTTTTCTACATTCTTCATTTTTATCTAATGAGCCTAACTGTTGTTGGAAGGGGGTGTGTTAAGACTTATGCTTATATAGCCCTCAGTTTTTACTGTGTCTTTTTTTTTTTTTAAGATTTATTTTATTTTATTATATGTAAGTACACTGTAGCTGTCCTCAGACACTCCAGAAGAGGGAGCCAGATCTCGTTACGGATGGTTGTGAGCCACCATGTGGTTGCTGGGATTTGAACTTATCACCTTTGGAAGAGCAGTCGGGTGCTCTTACCCGCTAAGCCATCTCACCAGCCCCTGTGTCTTAATTAATTTATTACATACATTTTTTTATATATTTTATATCAGAGGACAATTTGCAGGAGTTTATTCTCTCCTTCCACCATGTGGGTCCAATGAATACAACTTTGGTTATCGGGCATGATGGCCAGTGCCTTTATTTACCCACTGAGCCACCTCATGGGCCCATTGATTTTAATTTTAAAAACTTTTTTGTTTGGTTTTCTTTCTTTCTTTCTTTCTTTCTTTCTTTCTTTCTTTCTTTCTTTCTTTCTTTAAAAGATTTATTTATTATATATAAGTACACTGCAGCTGTCTTCAGACTCGCCAGAAGAGAACGTCAGATCTCATTATGGGTGGTTGTGAGCCACCATGTGGTTGCTGGGATTTGAACTCGGGACCTTCGGAAGAGCAGTCAGTGCTCTTAGCCGCTCAGCCATCTCACCAGCCCGGTTTTGTTTTCTTGAGACAGGATTTCTCTGTGCAGCTTTGGCTGTCCTAGAATTTGCTCTGTAGATCAGGCTGGCTTCTAACTCACAGAATTCTGTCTGTGTCTGTCTTTCAAGTGCTGGGATTAAAGGCATGTGTCAACACTGCCCAGTTAACTTTTAAATCTTACAGTTAGTTAGTTAGGTGCTATCAGTGTAGAATTAGTCATCTTTTTATCTTTGGTAAGCCATATCTCTGGTAAGAACTCTAAAATTGTGATTAAAACATATATCATATAAAATCTACCATTCTAACTTTTCTTATAAAGATTTTGCCTCAAAATCCTAAAGATAAATATGATTTTACTAAATGTATGTTAATTAGTACTTTGATTGCTATGTTTTTTTTGAACCTTTAATATTCCAGTTTTCTAAGTCTATTTTTTTTAACTGTCTCAGAAACTGCATAGGACCATAATTATTTTAGGTTCTGGTTTATTTTTCTCAATTTTTTTCTATCTTTTATTTTACTGCTTAAATCAATTCTCTTAGTGGATATCTTTTACTTTTAC
>LR756402.1:548003-566499 GCA_902729485.2 Mus minutoides | reverse complement strand
CAGCTGCAAAGTGAAATTCTTACCACAAACACTTGGCAGTGAGCTGCATCTCAATCCATCAACTAACCCACAAACTCTTGGCAATGAGCTATAGCAGTTGGCAAATACATGCATTCAAAGAACAGTAGGGGCAAGCACACAGATTCAAGAAATGTTCAGGCTATTATGTTTAGCTATGTAAAGGCTTTCTACTAATAATAAAATCTCTTTCCCAGTTTGGGGGTCTTTGAGACCTGTTACATTTTCTCAGGATCTTTCATTCCATCATACCTAGCCACTAAATTACTTTTAAAAATTACATGCATGTATGTGTTGACCATATGTGTATAGGTAGCCTCAGGGCCAGAAGACAGGCTGGATCCCTTGGAATGTAGATACTGAGAACTGACCATCATCCTCTGAAAAGCAGTAAGTACTCCCAACTTCTGAACCACCTCTTTAGCCTGAATTTACTTGTTTAAGTTAGAGTTTAAAAAGAAATCCTGTTCAACCACATAGTTGAGTATGCTAATGCATTGTCCACACTGTTATATTTCCCAACAGGGCCTGAGACCCTACAGCCATCACACAAGTCCCCGCCCTCCACACAGCCTCAGGCACAGCCACTCCACCCCCTCTGCCTGTTTGTATACTGTAGACCTTGGTTTTAATGTAGTTACTGTTGCTGAGTTTTAGACATCTTTTAAATAGTGGTCACAAATCCCTTCCCAAATGTATAATTTTCAAATATTTCTCTTATCCAGTGGTATATTTTTTACTTTATTTCATGTGTTTGTTTGAGACGGGGTCTCATTATGTAGCCCTGGCTGTCCTGGAACTATGTAGACTCTACCTCCTGAATGCTAGATGTTAAAGACGTACACCTTCAGGCCTAACTGTTTCTTACATTCTTTCTTACTTTTTCTGTTGTTGTTGTTGTTGTTGTTGTTATTGTTGTTGTTTTGTTTTGTTTTTCCAGGCAGGGTATCTCTGTGTAGCTCTAGCTATCCTTGAACTACCTCTCTAGCACCCTAGCCTTGAAACTCAGAGGTCCACATGCCCCTGCCTCCCTGAGGACTGGGATTAAAGGCGTGAGCTGCCACTGCCAGGCTTATGTGTTTTACTTTGTGAAATGGGCCTGAGACCCATTTACTTACTTTCTTAATGGCAACTTTCAAAGCATCAAAGTGTTTAATTTTAATGAAGCCCAGTCTATCCACTTTTTCTTTGTTGATTGTGCTTTTGGGGTCGTATGTTGTCTAACTCAGGGTCATGAGGAACTATGTTATGCTTTCTTCACAGTATTTTAGGGCTTACATGTAGGAGGACATTGATCTCCTTGGTATGTGTGGTATGTGCCAGTGTGTAAAGTATGCAAAGCACATGCACATGTATGCACACAGAGAGATCAGAGAACACTGGCATCCTTCTCTATCTTTCTCCACCTTATTCCTTGACACAGGGTCTCACTGAACCCAGAGTTCATAAGTTTTAGAAAATGTTACAAGTCAGCAAGCCCCAACAATCCTCTGGTCTCAGCCTCATTCCCCTCTGGTGTGGTAGTGGGAGTGGGGGCAGTTAAAGGTCTGCATGGCTATGATCGTCTCATCTGTTTAAGAAACTTTATAAATCATTGGTAACAATTCTCTAAATATCTAATAGAACCCACCAATAAAATCACTGAGGCCTGGTTGTGGGTCTTGGTATGTCTGTGTCTCTGCGTTATCATTTTCTCTGTTTGTCACCTCATGCAACCCAGGGCTGGCCTAGAACATACCTGAGGCTGGCCTTAAAGTTCTGATCCTCCTGCCTCAAGTTTCCAAGTACCTCGCAATCTTTGTGAGAAAGATTTTGATTTCTAACACAATCCCTTCCCTTGTTATACATGTTTAGACTTTCTTTTCTAGGTGAGGATTTAGCTCAGGCTAGAGCATTTGCCTAGCATTGCTAGAGTCAGGGCTGGTACCTAGCCTGGGTTGGGGGCCTTGATCAATGTCAGTAGCTTGCCAATGGCCCTTTCTTGCTGTTTATCTTCATCCATTAGTATTCATATTCTCTCTCTCTCTCTCTCTCTCTCTCTCTCTCTCTCTCTCTCTGACAGGGTTTCTCTGTGTAGCCCTGGCTATCCTGAAACTCACACTGTAGACCAGGCTGGCCTCGAACTCAGAAATCTGCCTGCCTCTGCCTCCCAAGTGCTGGGATTAAAGGCGTGCATCACCACTGTCCGGCCCATTCTCCTTTCAATGTGAGCTCCTGAAGACACAGAGTTTCAGTTCACCCCAGGAAAAGCCCAGCACCCACAACACTGTTAACTAAGTAATGGGTGCCTAGCAAGAGTCTGCTGGATATAACATGTGAGCAGACCCGGAAGCGGAGAGCAAAGGGAGACCTGTCTCAAGGCTTTTCTCTCTGTAGGAAGAAAGGATCTGCTGAAAGGAGGAGGAGGCTGCTTAAAAGATGGAGGCCAAACCTGTCTCGAAAAACCAAAAAAAAAAACCAAAAAAAAAAAAAAAAAAAAAAAAGATCGAGGCCTTCTTCAGCTTATGGCTTCCCAGAAAGGAAAAGGCAAGATGGTCCAAGAAATGCAATAGCATTTCAGCACCAAGAACTAATTGGAGTAATGATGAATGTCCTGTAACGCTTATCTGCCCTATTACATGGCTTGCTTAGAGAAAGTACTTAATTATCCAGGACATTCACTGGCAGAAGGGATGGAGTTTTTAATGAGTCACATACTAGGACTAGGGAGAAGGATCAGTCAATGTCTGCCATGTAAACATAAGGACCTGAGCTTAATATCTAGAACCAGAAAAGAGGATCAAGCACCATAGTATACACACGTAATCCCAGGATAAGGAAGGCAGAGAGCATTGGTGGGTCCCTAGGGCTTGCTGCCAGCCAGTCCAGCCTAGTCAGTAACTCTCTGGATTGTGACACCACCTCATAAAAGAAGGAGGACAGCTGGGCGTGGTGGCACATACCTTTAATCCCAGCACTAGGGAGGCAGAGGCAGGCAGATTTCTGAGTTCAAGGCCAGCCTGGTCTACAAAGTGAGTTCCAGGACAGCCAGGACTACACAGAGAAATCCTGTCTTGAAAAACCAAAAAAATATATAAATAAATAAAAATAAAACAAGGAGGACAGCACCTGAGGAACGACACTCGCACAAGCAAGTATCCACAGGAAGATACATCAGTGTACATATATACACAAAGGAGTTGACACATGAATAATGGTCATGTCTAAAATGAATATGGAGAGAAGTGAAACTACTGACAAACACCAGGCAGACTAGCTAATGAGTCTGAAACGGAGGGATATTAAAGAATGACCTTAGTGAAATAGGAGGAACAAATCGGGAATGATAAGAGGTTGTCAAAAGAGAACTGTTCTCTCAACCCCACGGTCCCTAGAGGACTCTCCACACTATCTTGGTACCACTGCTGATTGGAACGCAACTTCTGTTCCAATCTAATGCATTGGGGAAGCAGAGGATCGGCCAGACCAGGGGCACGGGTCCCTTCCGGTAGGCACCAGCTCCAGGTCACCTTGGGCACAGGGTCTGCCCACACCCCCACAGTCCCTAGAGGACTCTCCACAGGATCATGGGACCACTGCTGAGTGGAATGCAACTTCTGTTCCAATCTCATCAGATTGGGGAAGCAGAGGATGGGCGAAACCAGGGGCATGGGTCCCTTCCGGTCAGCGCCAGTGCCCGGTCACCTTGGGCGCAGGGTCTGCGCACACCCCCATGGTACCTAGAGGACTCTCCACGCGATCTTGGGATCACTGACCAGACAACTCCAAACTCCTCAAAGGAGACACCACTCCCAAGCACTGTAACACACCCAGGATATTAGGACAACAGTATCCCAGGATAACAGGAGGTGGGTCACACCAGTATTCCAGGGTCTCACTGGAACCTGACTGCCAAGAACCCAGACACACCCAGAATATCAGGCTCACAGTAGCCCACAATCAAAGGATCACAGTGAAAGCTGGACTCGGAGGAGTCCAGAATCAACTGGGATTATAAGAAGGACAGTCTGCAATCAGATTTATTGATGACAGCAAGCACCTGAGATAATCAGATGGCAGGTGGCAAGCATAAGAACAGAAGCAACAGAAACCAGGGTTACTTGGCATCATCAGAACCAAATTCTCCCACCATAGCAAGTCCTAGATACACCATCACATCAGAGAAGCAAGACATGGATCTAAAGTCACTTCTCATGATGATGATGGAGGACTTTAAGAAGGAATTACAGGAAAACACAGGTAAACAACTAGAAGCATTTAAAGAGGAAACACAGCACTAGAGAGATGGTTCAGTGGTTAAGAACACTGACTGCTCTTCTGGAGGTTCTGAGTTCAAATCCCAAAAGCCACATGGTGGCTCACAACCATCTGTAACGGGATCTGATGCCCTCTTCTGGTGTGTCTGAAAAACAGCAACAGTGTACTTACATATAAAGAGGAAACACTTAAGAGAATTACAGGAAAACAATACCAAACAGGTGATAGAATAGAACAAAACCATCCAGGATCTAAAAATGGAACTAGAAACAATAGGGAAAACCCAAAAGGAGATAACCCTGGAGATAGAAACCGTAGGAAAGAAATCAGGAACCATAGATGTGAGCATCAGCAACAGAATACAAGAGTTGGAAGAGAGAATCTCAGGCACAGAAGATTCCATAGGGAGCATAGACACGACAATCAAAGAAAATGCTAAATGCAAAAAGATCCTAACTCAAAATATCCAGGAAATCCAGGACACAACGAGAAGACCAAACCTACAGATAATAGGAGTAGATGAGAATGAAGATTCTCAACTTAAAGGGCCAGCAAATATCTTCAACAAAATTATAGAAGAAAACTTTCCATACCTAAAGAATGAGATGTCCATAAACATACAAGAAGCCTACAGAACTCCAAATAGACTAGACCAGAAAAGAAATTCCTCCCGACACATAACAATCAGAACAACAAATGAACTAAATAAAAACAGAATATTAAAAGCAGTAAGGGAAAAAGGTCAAGTAACATATAAAGGCAGGACTATTAGAATTACTCCAGACTTATCACCAGAGACTATGAAAGCCAGAAGATCATGGACAGATATTATACAGACACTAAGAGAACAGAAATGCCAGCTGAGGTTACTATACCCAGCAAAACTCTCAATTACCATAGATGGAGAAACCAAAGAATTCCATGACAAAATCAAATTCACACAATACCTTTCCACGAATCCAGCCCTTCAAAGGATAATAACAGAAAACACCAATACAAGAACGGAAACTATGCCCTAGAAAAAGCAAGAAAGTAATCCTTCAACAAACCTAAAATGAGACAGCCACAAGAACAGAATCCCAACTCTAGCAACAAAAATGACAGGAAACAACAATTACTTTTCCTTAATATCTCTTAATATCAATTATAGGGAGCCATTCAACCGCTCCTTAAAGACGGCACAGACCGTCTCAGTTGTATTGGCATTAGGCAGTGTCGGCTGTTGTTTGATCTTGTGCCTGACCACCTGGTGTAGAGTCACGAGGCAGCTCAAGACCACCTGGGGTAGAGTCACGAGGCAGCTCGGTGATTGGCCAGGACAGGGTATAAATAGGCTGCTCGCGGTGGGGCCATTTGCCATTTGCCATCATGCTCTGCTAAGCTGTAAGTGCATCAAGTTCGTGAGTAAACCTGTGGGGAAGAAACCTGTTTTGTCTTGTGTCTTATTCCCGCTGGACTGGGACAGCGCACAACAATCAATGGACTCAATTACCCATTAAAAGGCATAGACTATCAGACTGGCTACACAAACAGGACCCAACATTTTGCTGCTTACAGGAAACACACCTCAGGAAAAAAGACAGATACTACCTCAGAGTGAAAGGCTGGAAAACAATTTTCCAAGCAAATGATCTGAAGAAACAAGCTGGAGTAGCCATTCTAATATCGAATAAAATAGACTTTCAACCCAAAATTATCAAAAAAGACAAAGAGGGGCACTTCATACTCATCAAAGGTAAAATCTTCCAAGAGGAACTCTCAATTCTGAATATCTATCCTCCAAATGCAAGGGCAGCCACTTTCATTAAAGAAACTTTAGTAAAGCTCAAAACACACATTGCATCTCACACAATAATTGTGGGAGACTTCAACACCCCACTCTCATTAATGGACAGATCCTGGAAACAGAAACTAAACAGAGACACAGTCAAACTAACAGAAGCTATGAAACAAATGGATTTAACAGATATCTACACAACATTTTATCCTAAAACAAAAGGATATAACTTCTTCTCAGCACCTCATGGCACCTTCTCCAAAATTGACCATATGATTGGCTACAAAACAGGCCTCAACAGATACAAAAATATTGAAATTGTCCCATGCATCCTATCAGATCACCATGGACTAAGGCTGATCTTCAATAACAACATAATTAGCAGAACACCAACATTCACGTGGAAACTGAACAACATTCTACTCAATGATACCTTGGTCAAGGAAGAAATAAAGAAAGAAATTAAAGACTTTCTAGAGTTTAATGAAAATGAAGCCACAACATACCCAAACTTATGGGACAAAATGAAAGCATTTCTGAGAGGTAAACTCATAGCTCTGAGTTGCTCTAAAAAGAAACTGGAGAGAGCATATACTAGCAGCTTGACAGCACAACTAAAAGCTCTAGAACAATTGGAAGCAAATTCACCCAAGAGGAGTAGATGGCAGGAAATAATCAAACTCAGGGGTGAAATCAACCATGTGGAAACAAAAAGAACTATTCAAAGAATCAACCAAACCAGAAGCTGGTTTTTTGAGAAAGTCAACAAGATAGATAAACCCGTTAGCCAGACTCACTAGAGGGCACAGGGACATCATCCTAATTAACATAATCAGAAATAAAAAGGGAGACGTAAATCGGGAGGCAGAGGCAGGTGGATTTCTGAGTTCGAGGACAGCCTGGTCTACAAAGTGTGTTCCAGGACAGCCAGGGCTATACAGAGAAACCCTGTCTCGAAAAACCCAAAAAGAAAAAAAAAAAGAAAGAAAATAAAAAAACAGAAAAGGGAGACATAACAACAGATCCTGAGGAAATCCAAAACACCATCAGATCATTCTACAAAAGACTATATTCAAAAGAATTGGAAAATCTGGATGAAATGGACAAATTTCTAGACAGATACCAAGTTCCAAAGTTAAACCAGGATCAGATTAATGACCTAAACACTCCTATATCTCCTAAAGAAATAGAAGAAGTCATTAATAGTCTCCCAACCAAAAAAGGCCCAGGACAAGATGGGTTTAATGCAGAATTCTATCAGACCTTCAAAGAAGACCTAATTCCAGTTCTTCTCAAACTATTCAAGAAAATAGAAACTGAAGGTACGCTACCCAATTTATTCTATGAAGCCACAATTACTCTGATACCTAAACCACATAAAGACACAACAAAGATAGAGAACTTCAGACCAATGTCCCTTATGAATATTGATGCAAAAATACTCAATAAAATGCTCGCTAACCGAATCCAAGAACATATTAAAACGATCATCCATCATGACCAAGTAGGCTTCATCCCAGGAATGCAGGGATGGTTTAATATACGGAAATCCATCAAAATAATCCACTATATAAACAAACTCAAAGATAAAAACCACATGATTATCTCATTAGATGATGAGAAAGCATTTGACAAAATCCAACACCCATTCATGATAAAAGTCTTGGAAAGATCAGGAATTCAAGGACCATACCTAAACATAATAAAAGCAATCTACAGCAAACCAGTAGCCAATATCAAACTAAATGGAGAGAAACTGGAAGGGATCCCACTAAAATCAGGGACTAGACAAGGCTGCCCACTTTCTCCCTACCTATTCAATATAGTACTTGAAGTCCTAGCCAGAGCAATTCAACAACAAAAGGAGGTCAAGGGGATACAAATTGGAAAGTAAGAAGTGAAAATATCACTATTTGCAGATGATATGATAGTATATATAAGTGACCCTAAAAACTCCACCAGAGAACTCCTAAACCTGATAAACAGCTTCAGTGAAGTAGCTGGATATAAGATTAACTCAAACAAATCAATGGCCTTTCTCTATACAAAGGATAAATGGGCTGAGAAAGAAATAAGGGAAACAACACCCTTCACTGTGGGGAGCGGGCACGGCCACATGGGCCAAAGATAGGGCGTTGGCTCTATGCTAAGCCCGCAATGTCGCTTGTTTATCCCAGTCTCAGTCATGGGCAATAAAAGCAGTGCGTGTAACTCCTTGGAGAGATTAGCGCAACATCTTGCAATACCATTCTATCAGCCAATCCTACATGCTGCCTTGGATGTGTGTGTTTATGATTGGGTGGTGTGAGGTGGCATGAATGAATGGGAGTATAAATTGAGGGCAGCCCCAGATGAGAGGAGACCAGCTTATCAAAGAGAAACCAGATGAGAGGAGACCAGCGTAGCAGAGAGAGACCAGATGAGGAGACTGGACCAGTGTTAGAGAGTGCCAGCGCCAGAAGCGTTAGGCCAGAGAGCAGCAGATGAGAAGAGCAGCACCAGCGTTAGAGAGCAGCATAGGAGAGAGCAGAGTCAGTGAGTGAACGGCTGCAGCTGTGTGAAACCTGAGAGAGAGAGAGAGAGAGAGAGAGAGAGAGAGAGAGAGAGAAGCAGAATAAAGCAGAAACTGCGAAGGCAAGCTGCTCTGAATCCACCTTGGCGTCCCGTGTCATTTATTCCCACAGTCTCTGCTGGTCAGAGACGTGTGGGCGCACGACAGTTCACAATAGTCACAAACAATATAAAATATCTTGGTGTGACTCTAAAGAAATGAAAGATCTGTATGATAAGAACTTCAAGTCTTTGAAAAAAGAAATTGAAGATCTCAGAAGATGGAAAAATCTCCCATGATCGTGGATTGGCAGGATCAATATAGCAAAAATGGCTATCTTTTTTTTTTTTTAAGATTTATTTTATTTTATTATATGTAAGTACACTGTAGCTGTCCTCAGACATTCCAGAAGAGGAAGCCAGATCTCGTTACAGATGGTTGTGAGCCACCATGTGGTTGCTGGGATTTGAACTCATTACCTTCGGAAGAGCAGTTGGGTGCTCTTACCCGCTGAGCCATCTCACCAGCCCCCAAAATGGCTATCTTACCTAAAGCAATCTATAGATTCAATGCAATCCCCATCAAAATCCCAACTCAATTCTTCAAAGATTTAGAAAGGGCAATTTGCAAGTTCATCTGGAATAACAAAAAACCTAGGATAGCAAAAACTCTTCTCAACAATAAAAGAACCTCTGGTGGAATCAGCATGTCTGACCTCAAGCTGTACTACAGAGTAACTGTAATAAAAACTGCATGGTACTGGTACAGTGACAGACAGGTAGATCAATGGAATAGAATTGAAGACCCAGAAATGATTCCACACACCTATGATCACCTGATCTTTGACAAGGGAGCCAAAACCATCCAATGGAAAAAAGACAGCATTTTCAACAAATGGTGCTGGCATAACTGCCGGTTATCATGTAGAGGAATGGGAATTGATCCATTCTTATTTCCTTGTACTAAGGTCAAGTCTAAGTGGTTAAAGGAACTGCACATAAAACCAGAGACACTGAAACTTATAGAGGAGAAAGTGGGGAAAAGCCTCGAAGATATGGGCACTGGGGAAAAATTCCTGAATAGAACAGCAATGGCTTGTGCTGTAAGATCAAGAATTGACAAATGGGACCTCATAATGTTGCAAAGCTTCTGTAAGGCAAAAGATACTGTCAATAAGACAAAAAGGCCACCAACAGATTGGGAAAGGATCTTTACTAATCCTAAATCAGATAGGGGACTAATATCCAATATATATAAAGAACTCAAGAAGGTGGACACCAGAAAATCATACAACCCCATTTAAAAATGGGGCACAGAGCCGGGCATGGTGGTGCACACCTTTAATCCTAGCATTTGGGAGGCAGAGGCAGGCGGATTTCTGAGTTCAAGGCCAGCCTGGTCTACAAAGTGAGTTCCAGGACAGCCAGGGCTATACAGAGAAACCCTGTCTAGAAAAACCAAAAAAAAAAAAAAAAAAAAAAAAAAAAAAAAAAAAAAAAAAAAAAAAAAAAAAAAAAAAAAAAAAAAAAAAAAAAAAAAAAAAAAAAAAAAAAAAAAAAAAAAAAAAAAAAAAAAAAAAAAAAAAAAAAAAAAAAAAAAAANGAGGTTCCTCAGATAACTAGACATAGTACTACCGGAGAATCCTGCAATAACTCTCCTGGGCATATATCCAGAAGATGTTCCAACTGGCAATAAGGACACGTGCTCCACTATGTTAATAGCAGCCTTATTTATAATAGCCAGAAGCTGGAAAGAACCCAGATGTCCCTCAACAGAGGAATGCATACAGAAAATGTGGTACATTTACATAATGGAGTACTACTCAGCTATTAAAAACAATGAATTTATGAAATTCCTAGGCAAATGGATGGATCTGGAGGGTATCATCCTGAGTGAGGTAACCCTATCACAAAACAACTCACATAACATGTACTCACTGATAAGTGGATATTAGCCCAGAAACCTAGACTACCCAAGATACAATTTACTAAACACATGAAACTCAAGAATAATGAAGACCAAAGTGTGGACACTTCGCCCCTTCTTAGAATTAGGAACAAAGCACACGTTGAAGGAGTTACAGAGATCAAGTGTGGAGCTAAGACAAAAGGATGGACCAACCAGTGACTGCTGCAGCCAGGGATCCATCCCATATTCAGCCACCAAACACAGAAGACACTATTGCATACGCCAGCAAGATATTACTGAAAGGGCCCTGATATAGCTGTCTCATGTGAGGCTATGACAGTGGCTGGCAAACACAGAAGTGGATGCTCACAGGCAGCTATTAGATGAAACACAGGGTTCCCAATAGAGGAGCTAGAGAAAGTACCTAAGGAGCTGAAAGGGTCTCCAACCATAGGTGGAACAACAATATGAACTAACCAGAACCCCCAGAGCTCGTGTCACTAGCTGCGTATGTTGCAGAAGATGGCCTAGTTGGCCATCATTGAGAAGAGAGGCCCCTTGGTCATGCAAACCTTATATTCCCCAGTACAGGGGAAAGCCAGGGCCAAGATGTGGGAGTGGGTGGGTAGGGGAGAAGGGCAAGGGATGGGGGAGGATATAGGGGACTTTCGGTATAGCATTTGAAATGTAAATGAAGAAAATATCTAATAAAATATTGAACAAAAAAGAAAAAAACAAAAGAGAACTGCTCTCAGTGGCTCAGGAAGCAGGGCAGCTAGATGGGGCGAGACATCCGGCATGATTGTGAGCCAGATGTTTGAGGCTCAGTGGAGGAGATCATCAGAACTGGAGAAGTCAAGAGACTGCATGGCCAGGATTTAACAGGCTTAACTCCACAGACAGTAAAATTACCAGAGGGATAACAGTGGATGTGGAACCCATGCTCTGGAGTGAAGGGGCATGAGCAGAAGGAAGCTGGGAATAAGAGCAGTTAGAGGAGGGCAGCAAACTGGCGTGTGTGCCTCAGGGCATCATCTTCATGTTTCTAAGACTTTTTTCTTTTTTAAATTAAGAGATGCCAGGTATAATGTTCCAGAAGTACTAAACTGAAAAGCAAGAAATAAAATAACCAGAATGAATAATATGAAAAACCAACCCTCAATAACTCATTGTCATATTCCTACAGTCCTTGACCATGGGAGAGCATGAATATGCTAACATAGCCTTCCTTTAGATTACATAACATTATATGCAAAGAGGGAGTACACCCCAATGGTAGGAGAGGCAAATCACGGGATGCACTCCAGCTGGCCTTGTAAGCAGGTGATGCCCATGTTTTAAATGTCCTACGTAAGCTTCATCGTAGCAAAAGACCGCAGATGGCCAGGAATAGGAAAGCAGGGATCAGGCTGGAGAGATGGCTCAGCAGTTAAGAGCACTGACTGCTCTTCTAGGAGTCCTGAGTTCAATTCCCAGCAACCACATGGTGGCTCACAACCATCTGTAATGGGATCTGATGTCCTCCTCGGGTTTGTCTGAAGACAGCCACAGTGTACTCATATACATAAATAAATAAGTCTTAAAAGAATAATCATGTAAAATTTTAAAAAACGAAAACAGGAATCACAGCTGAAAAAAAAAAAATGTAAGCCGGGCATGGTGGTACATGCCTTTAATCCCAGCACTCAGGAGGCAGAGGCAGGCGAATTTCTGAGTTCAAGGCCAGCCTGGTCTACAGAGTGAGTTCCAGGACAGCCAGGGCTATACAGAGAAACCCTGTCTCAAAACAAAACAAAACAAAAACAAAAACAAACAAACAAAATACCCAAAATGTATTTTGCCAACAACAAATTAATGGGCAAGATTCCCCACAAGCCTGAAATCTTAATGAGCCACGGCTGACACCTTATGCCAGGTTAGAGGGGTCTGGAGGGGAGAATCCAGCCACTCTACCTGGACTTCTGATGAAATCTGCAGTGCCTTTTCACAGTAACAGAATGCTCTAGTTTACAGGTGGTACTCCTGAATGTTGCCTGTGGCCTCTGCAAAATAGCAACCCTTCTCTCTCAACAGAGTCCAGACTACACCTCAACAATCATTCACTTGTCTCCTGAATACACAAAGGGTGGAGACAATAGTCAGCAAACCAGCAGGAGCTAAGAGAGGTGGGGCTCTTCCAGGGGCCAAGACTCAACTCACACAGAGCTAGAGAAGCAGCCTGCTGACTCAGGAGCTGCCTGGCTGGAGTGGACTGAGAGCACAGCAGCACCAAGCTGGTGCACTGGACACAGCTAGCAGCTTTACTGCACCAACAATAGATACAGGGCAGCAGCCAAGGCAGGCACTGACTCAGTAGCTTCTGAGGGTACCTGGCACTAAGTCAAAAAAAAAGCAGACTTTGTAGATTTTGTTTTACACTTCAAGTCTGTCCTATTTGTGGGGGTGTTATTTTATGCATTAAAAACGTATACCCAGAGATCGGAGAGGTTAAGAGCTCTTGTTGCTCTTGCAGAGGACCTAGGCTCACAACCATCCATAACTGATGTTTTATGGAATCTGACCCTGTCTTCTGAACTCCATGGGCACTCAGCATGCAAATAGCACACATGCATATATGTAAGTACGGTACTCATACACATCTACAATTTATACAGACACATCTCCATATCCTCCAGGCTGAGCATGGTGGCACATGCTTTTAATCCTAGTAGAGGTAGGGGAAATCACTGTGAATTTGAGGATACCCTGGTCTACATAGTGAGTTCCAGGACAGCCAGAGCTACATAGTGAGACCCTGTCTCAACGATAGGTAGGTAAGTAAGTAGGTAGGTAAGTAGGAAGGAAGGTAGGTAGATAAATAATTTCCTATTTGATTTTGTGCTATTTGCCAAGTAGTAATTAAATATAACATGAATCCATTTGAAACTGGGAAAAGTATGGCTAATAAGCACACCTTTTCCACCCTGAAGAGACTATCAGATTATCTTTTAGAATTAAAAATGTACAAGGAGATAGAGGCTAGCAGAAATTCATGGCTTTAATCCCAATACTCAGGCAGATTTCTGTGCATACCAGGACAGCCAGGACTACACAGAGAAGCCCTGTCTCAAAAAAAAAAAAAAAAAAAAAAAAAGGAAGGAAGGAAGGTAGGTTAAAATTGCTTCTAATAAATATGGCTCCTTATATTTAAAAAATTTGTATCAATGTTTCAAAAATTATATGAGATCATCACTAATATTTTTAAAGCAGTAATATTTGTTTAACATTCTGTTAAACAAAAACTACTTCCTTATTTATAGATTTATGAAGGGGATAAGATTGTTCAAAGGTGCAGTCTGCCATCTGCTGGCTAGAAAGATGAAATTTTCAGGTCACTTCCCCTAGTTATGTAACTAAAGATATTCTACTAAGAACTACATCTGTGGTCCAAGAATATTTGCATAAATTCTCCCATCTTTCCCTAACTCCCTCACCATCTGGAATACCAAGGTGGGAATCAGTCAGACTGACCTTGGTAAAGTGAAAACTGGGGTAGGCAGAGATCTGAGTGAAAGACAGGGAGGCAGGGGAAGAGAAGTTGGTTGTGTGTTTCTATACCCTACCTACATCTAACCCACAGTCTTGGCTGGCCTGAGGCTCACTATGTAGACTAGGTTTGTTAGCGCCAGGATACTCCAGGCCCCGCCTAACTATGTGACCCTTGACCCGCGTTTCCAGGACAACGATCTTCAATCCCACAATCCACTTGGCTCAGTCTCCACCCTCAATGGTGTGACGTCATTTTCCATATAAATTAGGAAGTCAACCCCCTCCTCCCTCTCTTTTTCTTCTCTCTCTTCTCTCCCCCTTCTTTCTCTCTTTTTTCTCTTCTCTGCCCCCCCCCCCAACTCAATAAACCTCTCCCATGTGGAACCACCTTGGCCTGGTCTGCTGTTTGGTTAATCAGCCCAAAACATATACATATATGGTATTTTTCATACCAAGGCTTGCCTCTGCCTCTGCAATGCTGTAAAGGACCCTTTATGAGTAAAATTCAGCCAAGCAGTGGTGGTGCATGCCTTTGATCCCAGCATTCAGGAGGCAGAGGTAAGTGAATCTCTGAGTTCAAGGCCAGCCTGATCTACAAAGCAAGTTCCAGGAGAGCCAAGGCTATATAGAGAAACCTTGTCTCAAAACAAAACAAAAAAACAACAAAACAAAAAGATAAAGAAATTTTAGCAAAAGCCGGGCGTGGTGGCGCACACCTTTAATCCCAGCACTCGGGAGGCAGAGGCAGGCAGATTTCTGAGTTTGAGGCCAGCCTGGTCTACAGAGTGAGTTCCAGGACAGCCAGGGCTACACAGAGAAACCCTGTCTCGAAAAACCAAAAGAAAAAGAAAAAGAAAAAAAAAATTTAGCAAAAAACATGAACATCTCTCTGGTTACATTAACTATAAGGAAAGCCCTGCTTGTTTGGAATGTCCTGTGTGTGGTATGTTGTGTTTCCAAACAGAAACTGGCCAAAGGCTCTCTCCTACCATCTGGACTCACTGCAATTCTACACTTTCAGGCCCACTGACATGCTCCTAGGGCTGAGATCCAGCCTAGAGGGTGTGGTAGACTGCCAGGGTAGGAAGCTCTGCCCAGTGTGTCTGCCTGTGAGACTTGGTCTCTAGATGCTCTGGCATAGGCAAAGTCTCCTAAAACACGGGTGCCAAGCACGAGAGGCAGCACATGAATAGGGCAGATGTTGTTGGACTCTAGCAAAAATTCAGCTGTGGTGGGCCTTCCTGATATCCTAGAGTGGCAGTAGACACAGGAATGAAGTGTCCTCCAGTCCTTCAAGCCACAACAAGCATATTTCAATCATCCCAAGAAAGAGCCCAGAAAACATGGAGTTGAGACAGCCAATCCTAATACCAGCAGTTCTCATTCTATGGATTGCAACCCCTTTGCCAAACCTCTATCTCCAAAATATTTACATTGTGATTCATAACAGTAGCAAAATTACAGTTACAAAGTAGGAACAAAAATGTTATGGTTGTGTGTGGGGGGGGTCACCTCTATTGAAGGGTTCCACATTACGAAGTTTGAGAACTGCTGGCCTACACACCCTGCCCAAAAACCTGACACAAAGTCAGAAATACAGCCTGATGATTACGGTGTTTTGTCATTAAAGTTTTATTTTTGGTGGTTTATTATGCAACTGAGTACCACCAAATGCTACAGCACCACCGCTCTAATAGCAAAGTTACATAGGCATGAACCAAGCATTTCAGAGGAGATGGCCTGAATGACCTACTTCCCTTGAAAGCCTGAATATAAACCTGAGAGTTACCCTCCGTTCCTTGCTTCTAGGTGAAGGGGTGTCTGCCCTCACTCATTCCCCATCTTAACCTGGGGCTCAGTGATGGAGAAGGAAGGGAGCATGCCCAGCTTGCTCCTATTCCTTATTTCTGAGGTCTGCAGCTTCCATAGCAAGATCATTCTTTTCTGCTCCCTAGAACCATCAGCAGTATTTACCCTGCTAGACAGGCTAGCAGGTATGTGTAGGAGGAGGTGTTCAATTCAGAGGCTAGCTGCAAGTGTGTGTGTATGCAGTATGTGTGTGTTGTGTGTGGTATGTATTGTGTATGCTGTGTGCGTGTATGGTGCTCTCTGTGGTGTGGTATATGGTGTGTGCATCCACATGCTGTACAGTGTGTATATAGTGTGTGTGTAGTGTGCAGTGTGTATATGTTGAATATGTGGTGAGGTGGTTAGTTTGTGTGATGTGTATGTGGTGTATGTGGTATATGTGTTGAATGTGTGGTGGTGGGGGGTTGGTTTGTGTGATGTGTATGTGGTATGTGTGAGTGTGCATGTGTGTATGGTGTATATGTGTGTGTGTGTAGTGGGAGGGTTGGTGTGTGTGTGTGGTGTGTATATGGTGTGCATGTGTGAGTGTGTTTTGGACACGGAGTGGGACTGATCTAAAGGAGAACTGTTTTCAGAAGTAGAGCCGGGCACACCAGTACAAGCCTTCAATCCCAGCGTGAGACTGAGGCAGGAGGGTGAGGCTATCCAGTGAGACCCTGCACAGAGGTAGAGAAAGTGCTAGACATAATGTCCACTTCAAGAAATGTCTGCATTTGCTGTCACTCACTCTGTAGACCAGGCTGAACCCAAACTCAGAGAGACCCCCAGCTTCTGTCTCCTGAGTGCTGGGATTAAAGACACGTGCCAGTATGCTGGGGTGCTTTCCTTCTTGAATTGACTTTAATTAGGCTTTTTTCCCAACCCTTTGTTCCTGTGCCAAATAATCCAAATATTATTATACATTAATTTAGCTTTAAATATATGTATTAAGTATAAGTCTATCTCAGACTCTCTCAAACTATAGATTCATGCGCAGTGGCCTACTCAACCACTCCAAATGGACACTACCTTAATGCAACATGGCTGAAACAGAACCCTTGAGCTGGACTTTTTTTTTTTTTTTTTGAGACAGGGTTTCTCTGTGTAGCCCTGGCTGTCCTGGAACTCACTCTGTAGACCAGGCTGGCCTCGAACTCATAAATCTGCCTGCCTCTGCCTCCCAAGTGCTGGGATTAAAGGCATGCGCCACCACGCCCGGCTTTGAGCTGGACGTTTATTCATGCCTCTAACCACAGCATTCTGGAGGGTGGATCCCTGAGTTCTAGTCCAGCCTGGGGCACAGAAAGAGACCCTACCTCAAAAAAACCAGAACTGAACATTGGACTAGGTACTCACCACCCACAACCTGCCCTTCTTTGGCCAATGGCAATTGTACCACGCAAGTGGTTTAGGACAGTCTTTTTTTTTTTTTTTTTTTAAAGATTTATTTTATTTATTATATGTAAGTACACTGTAGCTGTCTTCAGACACTCCAGAAGAGGGCGCCAGATCTCGTTACAGATGGTTGTGAGCCACCATGTGGATGCTGGGATTTGAACTTATCACCTTCGGAAGAGCAGTCAGGTGCTCTTACCCGCTGAGCCATCTCACCAGCCCCAGTTTAGGACAGTCTTAGTGTCTCTTTCTCCTCTCCTTGGTCCCATTATACAGATTTATAAGTTATCCTAATTCAGCCCCTTTTATATTTTCTAAGCTAGAAGATAACTCCCTGGTAAAATGCTTACCTCACATATGAAGCCCTGGGACAGACAGACACATGCATGCACGCACGCACGTGCACACACACATTTTTACCACCTCTATTGCTACTATATCATATCATATTTTGTTTAATTATAATAATTTTCATTGTCAACTTGATTCAATCAATAAATGACTAGGATATTAATGAGGCACACCTTTGGACATGTCTGCATTGCCAGAGAGAATTAAATAAGGGGTGGAGATGGGGGGTGGGACAGCAACTGACTCTGAATTTGGGCAGCATCGTTTTACAGGCCGGGGGTCCCTCACTGAATAAAAGAGGGGAAGGAGAGTGCTAGCTGAGTAAGCACACCTCTTTTTCTGTCTCCTAATCTGCCAGAAGGAAGCAAGGCACTTCCTACCACCATATCCCTGCCGTGATGGACTAGACTCCCTGAACCACAGATGTGGTGTCCCTTCCCTACCAACATGGTGCAATAATGACTGGAGCTGTGCTGCACCCAATGGCATCCATTGTGCTGTTAACTAGGCTAAGAGATAGCCCGGCTCCCCCCAGGCAGCCAGGCTCTGCACAATTCACAGATCCCCCGGCTCCGCCCAGCCCACCTGCACAATATCTCAGACTTCCCGCCAAACTCCAGAACGCCTGTGCAGAAGACTGGGGGTGGGGCTTCCCCTCTTTTTTCCTGAGTGCATTGGATTCAATAAACAGTTGCCTTGAGCAGAACCCCAGCCTTGGCCACATTCTTTTCCCCTTCCCCTATCTCATTACAGCTCCGGACTATTCCATCCAGGGAACCCAAATCTGTGAATGTAGGGGTTACTGCTGGTCGGGCCCCCACATTCTGGCGCCCAGATGTTGGGGCTGGATGCGAATGGTGATA